>BMAO01003763.1:67500-172261 GCA_019973975.1 Trichonephila clavata | reverse complement strand
GTTTGAAAATATTCTCATTTCATGGTTCAAATTCTTTGTAATTAGTTTTGATATGAACTACTAAATAACATTAGTAGTTTTTGAATTCTTTAAAGAAAATAGTTTTTTTTTAACTGTAATTTTTACTACTCAAGCTTTATAACACTAAAAACTATTTCAGGAAAACAAACTTAACTTAAATATGAGCAACTAAAAAAAGGCAATCACTTTTAATTTCGGCGTTGCGCGTAAATTAATCGCCGTTTTAAAATAGCTTTAAAGACAATTACTCTTGCGTTTCTAAACTGTGACTGTCAGACTTATTAATACACCCTGTGCTATAAATTGTTATATTTCCTTCGATGTTTTTTCTCTTCTAAATTCATCGCGGAAATGCTATTATCAGATCATTCTAGAACACCAACTTAACCCTAACACTTATCAACGGCAAAGCAAATACGGAATATTTGCTGGAAAATGAAGGTCACGTTTCCGTACTTTGAATACATCACAGCCGAAGCCAGGAAACATAATTCCTGTCAATTCATTCCGGACTCTACAAGAGTACTCTTAGAGTCGGTCAACCAAACACACTCGGCAGCTCATTCCATGACGAGTACGAACTCAACTAAGAAGACCCCTTGCTGATGTTCTGAACGAAATGACGAGTGGTTTTCTCAACGGGGGGCATGACTATCTTTGGTAGAGGTTACGGTTGCGCAACCATTTTAAAGATGTTCCTAGTTTAGCAGCTTGTAGGAAGTCTTGTTGAAAAGTGTAAATTGGTACCGAAGCTATTTCTGCGTCAATGATTGATCGGAATGATTTGAATAGGTTCGGGTGTTTCTCAATCATAAATGTATATAAATTTTTAAAGTTTAAAAAGAAATCTATCAAAAATTACTTGATTTGTTCTGTTACGGCCAAAGGTCAATTTTGCATTTCAATCATTTTCAGAGATTGTTGAAAAGAATGTTAAAATAAATGGGGGGAAACACAGTTTATAAATTTATATTTTTCTTTCCACATAATCTGTCATTGGTAAATTTGATGGGAACGTTATGAAATGCAGAAGACCTTGTGACTTACTTAAGTTGTTAAAAGTTTTAAATTATATTTTATAAATAAAAATATTTTCTACTTCTACAATGGAAGAAGGAAATAACACTGTTTAATGCGATTAATGTACAATAATAATATTTAGTGGAGCTAAATTTTTTTTCGAGAGTGAGAGTTATATTAACGAAGGGTGCACGAAGGCTGTGTGTGTTGCCGACGGACCTCAAAATTTTGAACTATGGTCAAATGACGAGGACGACACCTGAGCTCCTTTCCTAACTGCCAACCACACCAAAGGGAGGACGTTTAAGCCTCGTCAGATACAGGGTGATATGAAAAAACGGGAACTTTTTTACAATCTACTAAGACCAAGAGTGATGGAAGAAAAACAAGTTGAATCCTTAAAATTTTCCATGCAAGAAACATCAGTGGAATTTGCCATTTTTTAAAATAACGTTTGTTAGATGTTGTCCTCCTGTACAAATGCATTCTTGAAATCTGCTGTTGAGTTTCTTCACTGACCGTTGCAATATCTCTACGGAGAACGAGCACTTCTTGATTATCCTGTTGATTTCTTCTTTAGGGCAGATTCAGTCTCTTCATAGTTATTAATCTAACTTTTTATCGATTGTTTTGATGGGACGGCACCGTAGCATCATAAGTTGTAGAAACTTCAGAACTCCCTCTGCGCAGTTTCCAAAGTATCACTGTTTTCATAAAACATTTTTATAGCTAATGCATGCTGTGTTGCCCGTTCCACTGACTCAAGGTCACTAAAAAGGTAAAAAGATTACTTACTCAAGGTCACCGTCCCGCAGTGTTGCCACCTTCTCATGGCTGTCACGACGCATTTCAAAAATATCCGTTATTCTGTGTTCACCCTATATAATGTGCAGCGGGGACCTCCGCACGGCGTGTCTTCAGCACGACACGGCAGCCACAAAATTTTTTCGAGAAATAATACTTTAGAGACTGTATATTAACAAGTTGATGTGAAATATCTGAGCCCTGTTCATCAATTAGTGCAATGTGTAATGCATTGCATGAAACAAAGTTGCATGTATTTTATGCTGTGTGTTGTTACTTATGCCCCATTTTTGTCGGTGTCAGATCGAGGGCCACGAAATACATCGTGGCAAAGGGCTGGATGTACTTCTGAGGTTAGCCGTAGCTTTGAGCACCAATAACAAACATGGTAATATTACTATATTATTAATTATTCACCAACAAAATATTTTCTCTAACATTTTTTAAATTAATAGTGAAATGTTTTAATTTCCAAATATGATATTTTCATTTAACTGGGTTTTTTTATAAGTTTTTATTATTTGTAAATTTGTAGTATGGAAACAGCTCAGGTTTCAGGTGGGAATTTAGGTGTCACCCTCGTCAGTTGATTGTGATTACCAATTACGACGTCCACCGCCAATTGCACTGGTATTGTTTCAGAGAATGCGCCATACATTAAAATCAAATCAGATGAAGTAAGTGGGTATTTATTAAAGTCGAACGAACAACACTATGGCAATTGGCGACGAACTTCGTAATTTTCAAATCAGATGAAATCAAATTCAATATTAATTCGTATGTATTTTGTATGTTATATTCGTAATTTCGTAATACATTCGTTAAATTCGTGGAATTTTATTTCCATTTTTAAATATTCACTATTTTAAACACCTTTTATAAGCTTCACTTGTATGAAACGAAATCTTTGAACTCAATTTTTACCCACTTTAAAAGGTCAGAATAATTCGAAATTTTGCTCATTTGCTTAAGACCGATGACAATACAATAATTTAATAATTTTGGTCCATTGTCCTGATCAGGATCATCAGGATTAACGATTTCTCTATTTCAGATCCCATCCCGCATCTGACGACTTATTTCAGATCCCATTTCCAGATTTGGCGACAAAAAGAAGTTACGACTTAGTTCGATTCACTATAAAAGAGTTTTTTTTAGTTTTTTTAAACTATAATTAATTATATTTTAACAATCAATTCATAAGCACTCAATAAATTTCGCAATTTTCATTGTAATTTTACAAAACTGGTATCAATGATTGAAAAAGAACAAAATTATGGCGTTAATGGAGAAACTAATTAACTTTAGCAGTATCTGAAATGTAGCATTTTCATTATAAAATTCAATTTTTCTTTGCTTATCTGATTTCTCATCTTGAAATTAGTTTATGTTTTAAGTTTCACAGAAATCTAAAAATTTCTGAGTTATAGAGAGCTTAAAAATGCATCCCCCCAGTGTTAATTGCCCCCCCCCCCAGTTTTAAAATATTTTTTAAAAAATTGAAAAAGTAACATTAATATGAAAAATGCGAATTGACAAATACTCTTACAAAAAAAAGTGGACTCCTTCATACCATATATAGATTTGGGATCCTCGTGTTTCCAAGCATTTAAATCTAAAATTTAATACCATTCTCTCCTATAGCTCACATGGCCATGGAAGCCCTGGCCCTGGATAGCTAACTCGTGGGCAGAATTATCGAGTTGGAAGTTCGAGTCCTGATTATACTGAATACCCACCCAATATATAAAATAGAGTTATTCAGCCTTTTTCTCCACCAGGCAACATACATTTGACAACTATTTCACGCGGGCCGCAATATGAGGGTTAATGGAGGAGAGGGGAACGCTATAATATCAAGGACATTTAAAATGTGGAAAATTGATCAAAATATTAAAACTCATAATTTTGGATTTTATTTTAAAACTGTATTAATCTCTATCCAACTCAACTTACAAAAAATAGGTCTTATGTACCTTTTATCCAGTTATGAAGTCATTTCGTTTTCCTTTCATAAATGATTCTGAGCCCCTTGTATGCATTCTACTGTCATGAAAACAAAGCTATCATGTGTATTTTGATAACTTGATTTTTTTCTTTTGGCAAAGCTTCACTTATTTTTATTATTAATTTATCAAGTGCAGGATGGTAGCAAAGAGGTTTTACTGAAATTCCAGACTAAAATCAGCATTCATTGCTTAAAGATTAGTTGAAATTTGCTTGTACATTTGAAATTTATTCAGAAACTTTTTGATTTTACTAAAAAATAATTGAACGAATAACTAAATTTATCAAAAAGTACATCGGAAGCATTTAAGAAACACTAACAATTTCTCTATCAGGTCATGTATTTATCAATATCTACAATGTAACAAATTTTATAGAATGCTTTTGTTGCCTCTGCATTTCGTGACATTACCACCCACAAAATATTTTGTTGCTGGCGCAATGAATTTTTTAAAATGGCCAATTTATCCTGACTTTAAAGAGATCCTCAAGAAAAAGAAGCATAGAAAGATTTGTACTTTGTGGTATAGTGACGAGCAAAATTATATTTTTATATGTATAACATTTTTACGACAAAATCAAACAAGTTGTTGATCCATGTTTGTTTTCCTCTACGAAAAAGTTAAGATTCCATTCGTCTTGAGTGAGTGAATTAGTGAATATTAACATCTCATTGTTCAGCTACACGAGGGCTTTTGGTGACTGGCCTAGTAAATTTGAACCATGGTCAAGTGACGAGGACGACACCTGAGCTGGCACTCCCCTCTCCTAACTACCAAACAACACCAACGGGAAGACATTTGAGCTCTCGACAGATTTAACGTGCATCGCTCCCCTACACGGTGGGTTTTCAGTGGTGCTGGGCTCGAACTCATGACAAGTCAGCCACGAGTCCTTTACCTTGACCACTAGGCTTGCGTAGCCACCCAATCGTCTTGAAACAACATATATTCTTTAGATATTTTTCGCTTGGAAGACATGAGCGTTGATTAGAGAGAGAGAGAGAGAGAAATTGATTAAACCCATAAAATGGTAGCTACTCGGCTATTATTTGTTATCCACTAACCGTTACAATTACCGGAAAAAAAATTATCTCGCAATTCATACCAGCACAGCATCGGTAGTACAATTTATATATTTGGTTGCTCGAATGATAGAATTTCTTGCTAAATTTTTAATGGATTGTTCTTAAATAACTGGATTTGTTAGTGCAACAGACCATGATCGCTGTACTCACATAAGCCCTGTTGGCCTAATGGGGACGCAGGTTGAGTATCGCTGATATAGAGGGTCTGATGCACTTTAAATCTGTTGAGCTCAAAGTTCCTAAGTCGTCCTCATCAATAGCCCTCGGTCATTTCAAAATCACGTCTGGCGTATATATAATTCAGCACATATTCAATTTCGAAATGATGATCGGAATCCATGCGTACCAAGGTGTGGATATTACCTTATAAAGTTCAATTGTATCACGCGCAGTATTAATATTCTAGTTAACATAAATATTTTTGTCCACTGATATAAATATTCTTGTGGAAATACTCTGGTACATGGCATCCTAATATCGTATAGTCGAATTCGAATTAAATTTGGTGTATAAGCTACTTAGACCAGGGGTGAGCAAACGGTGGCCCGCAAAGAGGTTTGTGTGTATGGCTTGCCAAGACAATTAATTAGAAAACCAAACAGGCAGAAAATAGTTTCTTTTTTTATTTGGGTCAACGCATATATATTAGTGATCAATGTTTTTCTTGCATGAAGATCATCAAGAGTAAATGTGGATGCAAGTTGGATGACAAACTTACATTCAGTGATAGGAATTTCAACAAGCATTCTCATTCTTGATTTCAAAAAAATTATAAGAAAGTCTGATAGAGGGTACAATTGTATCATTAAGTGAGTGAGTAAATATTAACGTCGCACTTTTCAGCTGCACGAGGGCTTTTGGCGACGGACCTCGGCATTTTGAACCATGGTCAAGTGACGAGGACGACACCTGAGCTGGCACCCCCCTCTCCTAACTACCACACCACACCAACGAGAGGACGTTTGAGCTTTTGACAGATTTATCGTGCATCGCTCCCCTACACGGCGAGTCTTTAGTGGTGCTGGGCTCGAACTCAAAATTGTACCATTAAACTGATTCTAAAATTAAATGTGTGTGTGTGTGTGTGTGCGCGCGCCCTCAAGGAACTTTGATACAGGGTCCACTCAGGACCAGCTCCGTCAGTGTTTTCAATACAGTAGTACGTCGTTTATCCGAACGTTTATTATCCGAAGCGTCAAATATCCGAACTAGTTTTTTTTTTGGCACCTTGCAGAGAAAAAGCGAAGATGTACTATGGTACAGCAAAAAAAAGTAATTATTTTCCACAATAAAGGGTAAAATTGTGACATTTTGCACTTATTTTGCTTTTTCTTCAAGCACGTTTCCTGCATAGGATGATTTTCAATATTCGTATAGTGTCCGGTTCATATACTATATGGATCGCATTCTGTTTTCGGTTATCCGAACAATCGCGTATCCGAATGGTGTCCGGTCCCAATTGATTCGGATAAACGACGTTCTAGTGTACACAAGAAAATACGACACAAATTTCACTGCCTTCAATTAAATTATTATATTGATTGAATTAATTTTCATACTAAGCTTCCTTCATATATTTCCTACGTGCAACATTTCAGTATATTTATTATATATAGTCTGCGTTTGTACTCTCATAATGTTATTTTTAGTGTCGCTGATTATAAGCGGTGGAAAAATCGGTGCATTTTTGTAATCCATTCTTTTTTTTTAAAATTTTTACTGCTTTGATCTCCTTTTATAATCTCACATTCGCGGTGCTTAAATTTCCCAGAGGAGCGGTGTGGAGAACAGTAGTGCGCTTTAGAAATCTGATATTCCTATCAATTTTTTGATGAAATTATCTTCATAAGACTCATGATTTACAGAGGAAGTTCTTCAGTGAATTCACAAGCATGTTTATGATTGTTGTCTTGGAAATCATAAACAAAGTCCATGGGGCTAAGAAAAGGGAAGGGAGTTTTAATTTTTGGAAAGAAAAATTTAGTATCTTCAGTTGATACTTGAGAAAAAAAAATACTTTCCAAAGTTTTATTCCAAAGAAGAACTGCTATACGGTATTACGTCACGCATTCCCCCCCCCCCCCAATGGGGCTGCAGATTGGTATTTTTACCATTTTCAGACCTAGTACAATCCCCAGGGGCTGGTATTCCTTTTTAGTGCGGCACCATGTAGGCGATACCAATTGCAACCGGTAATTTTGATACCCAGTTTCCTTCCCAGAGGGAGGGAGGTATCTGAGCTCTGATGATGTGAACTTGTTCTGGGAATTTAATTCGCCAAGAGCAAAATTAAATTCCGGATTCTGGGGATGTGATAGAATTCTGAAAAAACTTTCCAACCAAATACAAAAATGTTATACGCTATGATATTAAACTCTACATCCACCTTTGTGAACAGAAAAAAAACAACCAGAAAATTAATTTAAAAAATGTATTGTAGTAAAAACTTTCATTTTTTCCCCGAATGCACTTGTAATGAGTGAGAAATAGGATGGTTTCTAACGACTCGGAGCTTCTGAAGGAATTTTAATACAAGTATATGCGAAATCACAATTTAACAATATACTTTTCATTGGCAGTCTCATTATTTTGACAGAATAACATTTGTACTTTTAGAAATGTAAGTCATTGATATAATATCCTTATCATAACCTTTTTTCATTCTTTGCCTAAATAGCTTTTGGCATTCTATAGAATGCCTAGGCTTTCTATACAATGCCTAGGCAAAGTATGTAATAAATCTCATATTTCATACTTTGCCTAAAAACCCCCGGCATTGTATAGAATGCCTCGGCCTTCTATAGAATGCCGTGCATTTCATACTTTGCCGGTGTAACATATATATAAAAATTCTACAAAAAATTTTCGATATTATCTCGAACACAAAAAATCCTTGGGAGAAATATATCCTCAAAATTGAAAAGCCTGAAAAAAACACAGTTAAGTTTGTAAAGGCATAAAACAAAAACTAATAACGCCTCTAAGGATCGAATTTTAAAAAATGTTATTATCCAAATTATGTACACAGTATCAAAACACTACTTTAATTAAATATGTTATATGAGGATATATTTTTTTTATATTTAAAATATGTTTTACATAAAATTGATAGCATTTGTTATATATATATATATATACGATGACAGAGATTACTCAGCCTAGTCTTAACATAATATTTTCACAAAAGTTTTGAAACACTTATAAAAATAATAATGATACAAACTGAAATTTTAGAAACCCCCAGGTTCGTACATATAGCATCTAATTTTTTATCAGTTTTAAGTCGGTGCAATTTAGAAAGTTTGATTTTCATTACATGACTTGAAATTATTTTACTATAGTATTATAAGGCATTTTGTATATAATATAGATAAATTCAATTATATTTGCAATACTTGTATACGGAATGCTTGAACTCTGAAGTCTCATTGTAGTATCAGCTGAAAAAAGGCTGATTTAAGTCATATAATTTTCAGTAGTATTCCACCTCTTCCAAATATTGTCTTTTAGTAACACAAGAATGTTTTGCGCCCGGCAATTTCTCGATACGAAAGAATTAATAAAAACAACAAAAAAGCGTCTAAGGTTTTTAACTATGTGTAAAAACACAAATATTGCTCTTTAAAAATTAAAAACCTCGAAACATAACTGAACAGAAACGATTTTAGTAGTAAAAGTAAGAGTTGTAACGTCGTAGCACAAGATTGAAAATGTACGCTAAGCTAATTATTAAAGAATGCCTAGTTCGAGTCTGTCCGGGGTCTCTTCCTCCGTCCGCAGGGTTCAGTTACGGGAATCTCTCGTGGTAGTCTATCAGGAGTTTCTCAGGAGTCTGTCCGGAGTCTCTTCCTCCGTCCGCAGGGTTCAGTTACCGGAAATGTCTCGTGGGAGTCTATCACGAGTTTTTCGAGGAGTCTCCGGAGTCTCTTCCTCCGTCAGCAGGCTTCTCTCTTGGGTATCTCTCTTAGGAGTCTTCCCTCTCTTTCCGAAGTCCACTCTTTTAAACTCTAGGGGCGGGTTCACTCCACGCCCCTCATCAATCCCCATTGGCCGACCTCAGGGTTTTGCACCCGGCACCAACGGTCTTGCACGTCATCCATTCGCGCAGAGATGACAAAAGTCCGGTCCCTCTCAAAGGTTCCCGGCGACAAGGGCCCGGCTGACATCTGGCACTTCAAACACCTCGCCGCCGCCTGCAGAGGCGCCAGCATTCAAGACGTACAATCACTGCCCATGAATAGAAAATAATGCAGCGATGCCTGGCCCATAGTGTCCACCAGACACACCGTCGCCGACGGTCCAGCTGTCTGATACAACACAATACCACCAAAGACACGTGTTCCCCGGCTGTGGAAATGTTTATAAATAGAGGCGCTTTCTCCATTGTGACGACGTCACAGAGTTAATAGCCATTTCACTAAACGAACCAATATTATTCTCACAAATCTCTCTTTTTATAAACAAAAAAAAGTTTTTCGTGATGCTGTAATAAATGAAAAAATGAAAATTAATGAAAGCAAAAAAAGCTTCTAAGGTTTTTAACTATGTGTAAAAAACAAATATGCTCTTAAAAAAAAAACTCGAAACATAACTGAACAGAAACGATTATAGTAAAAGTAAAGTTAATAGCATTCACTGAACGAACCGATTATTCTCCCAAATATCTCTCTTTGTATACAAAAAAAATTTCATGATGCTGTAAAAAATTTATTTCAAGGTTTTTTTTAAGGTGAAGTTAACAAAAGAAACTACATCTTTACAACAGAATGGAGCAAACCCACAGTTTGAACAAATTTACATTCATGATAGGGAGGCTTTGCATGAACGTGCAAAAATAGTTAAACGTGACGATGTGCTACAAATTTTACAGCCAATTATGAAGAAAAATCAGTATGAACTACACAATACAAGGAAATTACAGTTTTACAATTTGAGCCGTGATAGAGTTGCTTAATTTGTATAATGGGAGTTGGTGCGATAGGGGAGGGGGGTACCTCCTTCCAGTTTTTAATTAATTAAACTTTTAAGAATGGAAAAATGCTTTAAAATGATTGCTAAACTAATCACGCTCTCTATACTGTCAAATATTGAGATTGTCAACTCTCAGAAAACTTCAAATATATTAAAAACTGATTGGTTATCAGTTAACCTTTTCACTAGAATTTTTGCAATTCCTAGTGGGCGCGGTAGTTTAGTGGTTATGATTACGAGTTCATGGCTGTCATGGGCTCGAATCCCGTTGCCACTAAAGACCCTCCGTGTAGATGAGGCCGTTCCTCCCGTTCATGTGGTAGTTAGGAAAGAGGGATGTCAGCTCAGGTGTCATTCTCGTTACTCGACCGAGGTTAAACATTACGAGGTTTGTGATCAATAGCCCTCTTGTTGCCTTATAAAGCGACGTTAATCTCTCTCTCTCTCTCTTTCTTTTGCTAGTCCTGCTCCAGGCACATAAATTACTTTAATAAACCCTGTAAAAATTCTCATTTATAGTTAATCTTTTATCTTCAAAATTTACATATCTAATATTGATTGAATTTTTTTCCTAATGGGAAATTTTAAGAGTGCAGTCCATTTGGACGTAGCTGCTTTAATTTCGGAAAGGACTTCCTTTCCTAATACAAAAATAACTTATTTTTGAGATCTGTGCATAATTCTCTGTTTCACGAATTTTTTATTCTGTTTATGTGATCCATTAGCACAGAGTAGTATTTACTTAACAATTCGATTAAAAAAATTTCCATTATATGGGCATACTTATTACTTCATGACGAGGAACATTATTACGTGTTAAAAATGGAATCACATCTACAATTCTTTGAAATAGTAATTTTAGATTAATGACTACGCGGAACAGTGATTAAAAAAACATACAGTGAGTGATGTTTCTTATATTTAGGGTCAATTGAATTAGAATATGCATATAAAAGTTTTTTAAAATTGTTATTGCAATAAAAAAGACTGTTTAAATGTAATTTTACAGCAAAAACATGAAGAAAAATTACATTTTCAAAACATTCTCTTTTCATGGAAAATATTTCTATGTATATATAGTTAGGATTTTTCTTTACAGAGCATGAACTAAGATTTTTGAAACATTCACATTATTTTTAGAGTTACTATTGAAATAACAACCAGACTTCTTCATAAAAATTCGCTAATTTATTAATATAAGTCCCACTTCTAAATTATATCTTCTAAAAATTCCAGTTGAGGTAGGGATTCTTGGGAGCTTCCCAAATCGAATAACAAAAACTAAACTTTCGTATCATCAAGAATTATTTTGAAGATTGTCGAAATTTAGATATCTATAATAATAATGTTTACGATAAATTTTACATCTCGCCATATTGACATCAATAGGAATATTGAAAAGTTTTCATATGCAAGAGTTTATTTTTTTAATTCTTGATTATTTTAGGGCTCCGGTGCACAGCATCCATTGACGACACCACTCCCTGCAGAAATTAGCTCCAGAACCCACCTTATGCTATGAGTCAAATTGATGAATCTCAGTGCCTCAACATCAAATGACAATTATACGTAGAATTCGTTAGTGGAATTCCTGTTTCCATGTGGAAATTTCACCTTCTATCTCGGACTTTGAGTTTGTAGCAAAACAAACTTGGCTTTGCCTTAGCCCATATTGCATTAAAATATTAAAAAGAAAAATTTGAAATAGTAGAAGTGTATTTAAAAATTAAAGTAAATTGTAGAAAATTCAAAAAATTAAGTACTTTGAAATAAAAATAGTATGAAAGGAAAAATATAAGAAATTAATGGAAGCGCTGGAATTTTAAGAAAGCTTTTTCTTTGTCCAACACTGTGCGCCTCGGGAATACGAAACGTTTGCGTGAGGAACTTGTCTAGTGGAAATCTTTCACTCACTAAGAAAGTGTTATACACCCCACAATAACTCCTATCAGTTCCCAAAATAGATTCCAATCGCCTCCCCCTGAAATAAATAGCTACCCTGTTCATGCTTTCTCTTTCTAGCCGGCTGGGTGGCGTGGTTGGTTTGTCGCTGGCCTTCTGCACCCACGGTTGTGGGTTCGACCCCGGCCCAAGTCGGTGGATTTTCGTGATGCAGAAAATCGACAGCGGCCATGTCGTATGATTATACGGCATGTAAAATATCCCTAGAGTGTCTGTTTGGCTTGGGTGCTCTCAGCAAAATTAAATCCTGGTACAAGTTCGCATCGTCAGAGCTCAGGTGCCTCCCTCTGTGGAGGAAACTGGGCGTCAAAATTGCTTGCTGTAATTGGTATCGCCTATATGGTGCAGCGCTAAAAAGTTATACCAGCTCTTGGGGATGTACTGGGTCTGCAATGGTAAAAATACCAATCCGCAGCCCATTGGATAAAAAAAATGTCATACTCCCCCCCCCCCTCATCAACTGACCTCAAGGTCACTTGACCATTTCATCTTCCAAACAAATCGTCAGAACTTCCTTCTTTCATTCCAACGAAGAGGGTCCCCTCCCTAACAATGACGTGGTCTCATGACGTAGTCTAGGATTACTTTAATTCTCTTACTCCCCCCCCCTTTCATATAAAAAAGCGAAATCAGTGTTTCTGAAGTGATTAAAATCATTATTCATGTAGCAAAATATTCCTTTTCGTAAAATAAAGTATTATTAATGTGTATTTAAGCAGTTTATGCTCAATTTTTTTTTCTAAAGTAATGTCTTAAAAGTTTTGTACGTAGATTGCATACACGTGGCGCCATCTACAGTCATTACAATAAAACTTGCCAAGCATGGCGTCCGAGCATTTTGGAAGCAAAGATATACGTATTTTTCGTAATTTTAAAATTTTATAGACTATTTCTGACATTTTTATATTTCATGGTGGATTTATATGAGTAATTTACGTTTTCAACAAAAGTTTCATATCCAAACAATGTGATTTCATTAAGTTAAAGTACCCTAACCTTTGCAGTACATTTAGAAGTCACCCATAACACTATACGCATTGAGAAAATTTAAATAAGTTCAATGCACAACTTTCAAGAATTCTAGCTACAGCAACATTTAAGAATAAAATATTAAACTGCATTTGAAAATCTAAGAAAATACATGTTAAAATAATCTAAGCAATACAATAAAATTATTTACATTAATCAGCATTCAAAATAACATTATTCAAGAATATGAGAATTTTGATATTTACAACAACAGCAAATTTTAATTATTGACGAATATGTCTTGATTTTACAAGCCATGTTTACTGGGAAATAATTCAAGAATTTTTTCCACAACTTTCTAAGTCATTGGACAACTGAGAACGACAATTGAGGAGAAAAAACAACTTATTGATTTATTAACAGATTTTATATTAAAATCCAAATTTAAGTAAACCCTCTTTCAGTATAAAGAAATAATGTTTTAAACGTTTTTATTTTAATTAGTGAAGTACAGGTTATAGTCAACCTCTGAATAGAAATACCTTTAATGGTGGATTTCAGTTTCCAGCGCTGGTCATTATACATGCATGGTATATATTGTTTTTTCGAATACATAAAAAGGACTTATCTTTATTCCTCCATTTACATAGGAATTTCAATATTTTATGAGATTCACACATTGTTTTGAGGGTAACTGTATATTTTAAAAATAATTCTCCAATATGTTCCATACCATTCTTATAATAGGGTATTTAAACTCTTGTGTTCTTTGAAACTGTCCAATTCTATTTGTTTGCATTCATCTGTTATATTTAAAATTAGCATTCTTTCAGATTAAGAGAAGTTTGTTCTCATGTTGCAGCATTTGTGACATCTACTGACAGATTTTTCATTGCTAAGTAATAGAATATGATCAAAATTATTGAAATTTCTAAAAACTAATTCTTAATTTTTCAATAAATATGTTTTGCCACAAATTTAAAAAAATTATTTTTAACTTATGCTTTAAAAAATTCATTCACACAGGTATATTGTATAATCCCAATATGGTATATAATTTTGTACAGACAAAATTCCCCTACGAGGGGCTGCTAAAAGTAGAAATCACTGCAAAGTAGCAAGTTTGGGTGGTTATTATGAGAAGCACATACTGGATAGTGTCAATAAACCAGCTCTCTGGTGCTGTTAAAGAGTATCAGTAGTATGCATGTAATTAAGTTCATTAGTTTTGTAATGCTTGCCTTAGTCCTTTGAATTCTGTCAATGAAGGATTCTTTAAAAAAGATTGAGAATGTGAATTTTACAAACTGGTTAATGAAAGTTTATATGTACAACATATAAATAGATTTCTAGATATAAAATGAAATAAAAAAAATTAAAAACATTTTAAATAAATTTATTTGGTCATCTTCATAAAAAAAAAAAAAATACAAAGATAAATACACTGTTAATTACAATAAATTGAGACTATCTAATGTTAATTTGCATCCATTTTGAACAGTACAATGATATTATTTGCATGTATTCGAATAGTATATTTTTTATTTGTAAGTATTTGAAATACAAAGTGTTTATTTGCTGAGTTTGAATATCGACTTAGGCTGACTGGTTAAGTGTCCACACGGCCAGGAGAGGGCGCTCTATTATCATTCGTTACAAAATTAGTTAACTAATGACACACACACAATTCAAATATATACATTCATATTAATTCAAATTTTTAAATATTTCATTCTTTGAGTTAATTAAGATCAAAATAAGTGTAACTCAAAAAAGAAGCAAAATATCTTGTATATTATCTTATATTTCATATAATACTAAGTAAAGTTCATGTTTAGAACATTTTTCTTATATTTTCACACACACAGAATTTAAAATTAAAAAGGATATAAATTTTCCATAGTATTAAAGGAGTTACCCTGTTAAAATTCCTCTTTAATAAAAATCAGGATACATAACTAATAGAACAAGAACTGATTGAACTATTAACAGATTCTGAGTTGAAATGAAGATATGAATTAGATTATCTTGAATTTTGGTTAAAAATTTACACAGAATATCTTCACATTTCAGCAAAAGCTGTAAAAGGACTTTAATACAACATCTTTGTGTGAAGTCTTTAATTTGTGTGAAAAGTCTTTAACACAAGTCAGAAAAAAAAACACTACACAGAAATAAATTGGATGATTAACATAAAAAATACACACATTTACAAATAACAAATAGAACCTGACTAATTTTTTTCCCCAAAACAACTTTGGTATTCAGCTTCAAACTACATAAGGCTGTCCTAATTCCTTCAATTTATGGAAAAAATTTCTGCAAGAAAAATTATTTAAGAGTAAAATTTTCATAAATAAATATTTATCAGTCAAAAAATTCATAATGCAATTTAAATTTAGAATAAATTGAAAAGAAATCAATTGCTAATCTTCAGTTTAACAAATATGTATGAATTAAATAAAAATTTAAATTAGCACAATTACTTGGATTACTTTAAGTTATTAACAAAATTTGAACATACCAAATAAGTGAGCATTCTGTACTTTCCTACATTTCATGTGTATCATATCAGTTCATGAAGCTTGAAGAACCTTGATCCTCCTTACAGGCGAATATTCACGGGACATAATCAGAATGCTCCGAGCTCTCTACAAATCAGTTTTATATAATAATTGCCAATGCGTAATGCATGAGATCAATATTAATAATAGTTGACTATGTACAAGAGCAAAATAAATAGCTCACACAAAGGCTTAGTTAAAATTAACATTTCAATTAAAAATCATCTCAATCATAAAAGAAAATATTACACTTATTTTTTAGCACAACTGATTCAATGTACACTTGAAATTTTAAAATTAGTCTAACAAAACTAGTGTATCTCAATAACTTTTATTTCTATGTTATGTAATTACACCCACTATGCGACGCAAAAAAAACAATTTAATTCATACAACAAATATTCGTGTAACAGAAACAGGTTTTTTTTTATTAACATTTTTTCAAGAAATACAAATATAAGTGATTATGTAATTAATATAAATAAAATTAGTCGAAAATTTTTCTGATTGTGTGTTGTGAAAACTGTCGCCAAAATTACTGCCCAGGTTACCATAAATAAGAATCGAGCAATGTTTGTAACAAATACACGGGATTATTTCGAGAAAGCACAACAAAATTTGAATAATATAATTTAAACACAAACTTGTAATGAAATGCTTATTATATAACACAGATTTAACTCTCGCTTACCAATTTTTCGGTTGCAAAGTAGCCTCCCATTGTAGCCATGTTGATAGACTCGTAGGTCAGCGGTAAATAAGATGGTGATTTAAAAATTCGCAGAGGTTCTTAGAAAAATATCCAAATGCGGAACAAAGAGTTCAAAGTTTTCTCTTTTTCATGCCGGTAATTTTAAAAGGCTAAAAATTCTGCTTAAGAAATGCAAGGAAAATTAAAATGACTTCTGCTTAAGTTTGTATACAAAACAATGTTATTTTGTTGAAACCGGAAGAAAATGAGGGTTCCAATGACTGCAGCGCCCCCCTAGTAAGCTTTACGGTAGAGCTTGTCCATAGAACATATGTTTGGGAGTATATACAAAAAATTTCACGGCTCTGAGATGAACAGAAAAAAAAGACTTAGGAATTAGAACTTTTATACCTTCAAAACTGAGATTCTGAGAAAAACGCATTTAAAATTTGTTAAGGCATAAAACAAAAACTTATAATGCTCGTGATTTTTTAATATGTTATTTTCCAATGTATGTTCTACATTAAAATACTATTTTAATTAAATATGACTGAAAATAAATTTTTCAATTCGACATAAAATATCAAAATATTGATAGCATTTGTTACGACAAGATTACTTAGCTTAATCATTTAACTATTGGCATAAATATGCAATAAAAATATGATATCCTGGTGATTATATTTGATTTCAATATATTGTAATGTGTGTGTTAAAAAAAATAGCTTAAATGTTGTATTAATAAAAAATTAATACATGTACATTATATTATATTGAGAAAGTTATTCTTAAAATATACTTTTAAAAAAACTACTTGATAAGTTGACATATTACTTAATTCTTTTGAAAAAAGAATAGATTTTAAATCTAGTTGAATTAACTTACATGTTATATAAAAATTTAGGTTATTTTTCTAATATTTTATGCTTTAATTTTTCTTTACGCAAAGCAAAAGTGTAGATATTTTAATGAAAGTTACAAAATCCAATATATTTGGCTTTTTCAGTCATATTTATTTTATAACACAATAAATTACTTTTTATTTTCTAAATTAATTGCAGATTAAACTGAGGTCTGAAAAATAATCATGAGATATATTCACAAAAATAAATAATATTTTGGACAACAGATGGTGCTTGCATTGCTTTAAAAAAACTATCTTAGTGCATATGGCGCTGTCTCGATCCACTCTTCGTTTTTGGCATCTCTGCCATTAGTCGACGAGCAGCCAAATAAAAGGATGACGAAGTATAAAAAAGAATTAAAATTTGTCTCCGTAGAGTTGTCTACAAAAAACTTTAAACCAATAGGGCAGTGTCTGTGGTCGTCACCATCCATTTCACCCTGGTTGCACAGAAGGCACCGAGCAGAATCCTTTACTTCAATGCGATATAAATGCCTTTGCAAGTAGCCATGTCCAGTAAGTAAGCGAAAGCACGCAACTCCAACAGATCGAGGCAGGGAACTGGGAATTCTACCACTTTTGTTAAGCAAGATATTCCACCTTTTACCTGCAGCTGCTTCACCATACAGGGAAACTCTATTAATTTGCAGTTTACTGTAAATTATTCGTTTGATGTTACGCAGAGGCAAGGGAGAGTCAGGTTGGTACATGTGAGATCCCTCTTTAGCAAATCTATCTGCTTTCTCATTTCCAGAAATGTTACAGTGGCTGGGAATCCACTGGAGGGTAATGCTTAGTCTAGACTTCCCAAGTTCAACAATTTCCTTCTACAGGAATCCACTTGAGCGTTTTCATTATATCTTGAGTTTATTAGAGACAAAATGGCAGCTTGAGAATCGATAAAGAGTACAATATTATGTTCAGAACAGCTTTCCGATTTATCAATCGAAAATGATATTACCGCTATCTCATCATCAAAATTGTCACAATAGTTTCCAGCAGGATAACTAATACTGAAAACACTTGAATAGGCTTCAGCGCCAGCATTTTTAATAGCATCTTCTGCTGAACCATCTGTCTATACATGGAACCATTTGTCAATAGGATATCTGTATTGTATAGTAGCAAGGGCAGCGCTTTTTAAGTCACTTTGTATAGAAAATTGTTTACCAACACTCCAAACAAGATCCAGGTGGCTCTCCAAAGTCATCTAGCACATAATAGGATTAAGTTCCTGTGGGAAAACTTGATGGTTGGGTGTGGGAATATCGAAAGAATCATAAAGATCATGAACAGTTGAAAGGAAACGCTTATGAGTTCTTAATCTTTCATTTGTGGGTCTATAATAACTTAGGAAATTGTTTCTCCTTCCCAACGCAAAAAGTAATAACTGGATATCGTTTAGTCAACAGTTTTACCGCTAAGTAGTTGTAATTTTTGCCAAGTTGTGGCGGTAATATTTCAATATTATAACACATTACTACTTTTTCATTAAAGATCTACAAGGCATCAGGGCCGCTTTTCTGCTTACGCACGTGCTTAGGGCAAAAAGAGTTGGAGGCGCAAGAAATTGAATGGTGAAAAAATAGAAAAAAAAATTTAAATTACAGCGAATGACCAACGCCTAGCGAGTCATGAGAGAAGCCCATAAGAAAGTAAAGACTGTGAAATAAGATCTACTACGGGAAATAAAAAGCTTAAAAATTTGATGTTAAGTACAATGGAGGTTGGTTTCAATGATGTCATGAATGATTTTGAAATGAGGAAAGAGCTCGAAAAAAACCTTTGTTGAACAAGTGCAATGTCAGCGATTCAATAAGAATGTCTTAAAGTAAAAGATAGTAAAGTGATAAGTGATGAAAAAGATTATACTTAAGCAGTTGAAAACATTTTTTTTTAAATTTCTAATGGGCTGCGGATTCGGGATTTACCATTGCAGACCTAGTACACAGGGCCGGTTCTAGCAGTTTTGCCGCCCCGGACAAAAATGGAAAATGCCACCCCTCTCTCCAAAACAAAAAATTTAACTAAAAAAAATAAATTTTTTACATAAATACACACTTACGGACAAGTTCTACCATAAAGCTTACTATGGGGGCTCTACAGTCATTAGTACCCTTTGTTGTTCTACGTCAATAGTATACAGTTTTTTCCAACCTTGTCTTTAATTCACACTACGATCTCATACAGTTTAAGTGTTTTAGAGTATTTTCAGGGTTTTTATAATAATTAAAAAAATAAATGGTATTTTATCATTCCAATAATATTCTGTCTTATAGTTTCCTCAAAAAAAAATGTCATTTCTGAATATTTTTGATAGCATTTAAATATTAACACATGCAATCTTATTTGAAATTATATTTATAATAATTCTACTAAATTTTTCTCTCTTTAAATTAAAAAAGAAAGTAAACATTGAAATAACTATAATTAGTGGATAATAGAGATTTTTCTAAGGTTCCATGTAAATGTATAACCTTTACCTAACCTATTATTGACCCAATTCACAAACTTTAAATATTCCGAAAGAATTTTTAAGAAATGCCTTTTCGATACGTCCGATCAGCAATAACACAATTATACTTTTAGAATATATTTATAATTGAAACATAATATTAATATATTTATCTTGATGTATAAAAAAAGAGAGAGAAAAAAACCATCCATAAACACATGTGTTATATTGACTTAACATGATGATTCAGAAAAATTATTCATAATTGATGATTCAGAAAAAAAATAATAAAAATTTAAAATAAACACAAAACAAATTAACTGCATTTTTTAAAATACTGTGAACTGTAATGAAGTATGTGCATGTCTCGTTCTGGAAGTGGAATCTAGTCTTATGAAAAAAAAGTTAAGCGTCAATTAATATTTCGATTTATAATCCACAATTGAAATTTACAAACCATGTACTCTTAACTATAGCAATGGATACGTATATGCAAAATAATTTCATTAAAATTAAAATTGGCTAGTTTTCTTTTAACTTTTAACTCCTTTTAACACGCTTTTCTAAGTTTCACTTGTATGGAACGGAATCTTTGAACTCGATTTTTACCCACTTCAAAAGGTCAAATTAATTCGAAATTTTGCACTTGTTAAGGACCGATGACAATACAATAATTTCATAATTTTGTTCCATTGTCCTTATCAGGATCGTCAGGAATAACGATTAACAGATTTGGCGACAATTCCATATACCACTTTCAGATTTGGCGACTTGTTGAATATACCATTTTCAAATTTGGCGACTAATTCCATATACTTTTTCAGATTTAGCGTCTAATTCTAGATTAAGCGACTAAGAAATTAAGGTGCTACCATAAAATCGAACACAACTCTTGTGGTTAATAGAAATAAAACAAACAGAAAAAGTGTTCTTTATGTGAGAAAGGGGAAGGTGAGTGCGTTGCAATTTCTTACCATAGTATAAACATTCTTCTGAAAATGGAAATAAAAAAAAAAGACTCGGTGAAAAACAAATTTATATTCTAATTGTTAATTTTTTTGGGTTTTTTTGTTTCTATAAAACAATACGTTTAGAAGTGATAATACGATTGACACTTAATATATTACGATGTTTTTATTAAATCGCTTTCTTGTATGTCTGTCCGGGAGGAATTTTGTAATTGATTTTAAACTGACTTCCCGATGAGCCAGATACTTGAAATTTGGACCATAGCTCAGAAGTGGATAACAATGCATGAAAATGTGAAGAAAGAAGAAAACAAAAACGAAATGGAGAAATTTTATACTTTTTAGTTCGTTATAAAAACATGGTATATTAAAATTTTTTTAACAATTTGAACTTTTTCTTCTTAACACACTTTTATTAGTTTGACCTGTATGTATAGAGACGGAATCCTTGAAATAAATGCCCTTCAGGCTCGTTAATTAATATCCATTGAAGATCAAAACTAATTTCAGCAGCCACGTTTTCCGGCTCCAAATATCAAACTCAAGGATAAATTCAACAATGAATAAATGATAGCTTAAAAATCTAAGAAAACACGCTTTTATTGCAGATCGAACTAAAAAATGAAAAATAAATTATAGCTTTAAAAAAAACTAAGAACACGCTTTATAGTGAATCGAACTAAAAAGTAAAAAAATAATTCTTAATATAAGAATAAAATAATTAACAAGAAAATTAATGTCATTGTGGTAAAAGCGTGGGGTGCTTTGTACTACATTTTTACACTAAGCATTTCCGAATAGAAGTAAGAAATTATATAATAATTGATATCGAGCACCCCACGCGTTTACCACAATGACATTAATTTTCCCGTTAATCATTTTATTCTTATATTAAGAATTGTTTTTTACTTTTTAGTTCGATTCAGTATAAAGCGTGTTTCTTAGTTTTTTTAAAACTATAATTTATTCTTTTAACTTTTAACCTTTCATTTAAAATCGTTATGCACTCTTATGTGAATTTATTTATTACATAAATGTATACGCATATATATATTTTTTTATAACAAAAGAAATACTTTTTAAACTAAATATATTACTTTTATAGTCCACTTTTTCATGAAGCAAATAAAATATAAAATATTCCTTAATCTTAATAAGGTAAAAATATAGCAGTACCTTCCAATAAGGAGCCTTGTGTTTGACATGATAGGTCCTAGAGCCAGAAATTTAAACTGACCAGACATTGGGTATTTTATCATTTAATACTAAACAAATTAGTTTAATTAGAAATTCAAGTCGTACTAATCTTTAAATAAATGATATACAAATAAATACCTTAGTCACAAGTTTTTTTTAAAATTTGAAGTTCATCAAAAGTGAAAATTCTTAATAGAAAAAGTTTAATTATTGTATAAATGTTTGAAATGAGCAAGAAAATTTTGTACTTACAGAAATTTATTGAAAATATTCCGTTGTACAGATCTTTTTAAAAGTATGTGCATTGTGTTCACCTAAGATAGCCCTTTTATTTCTTATATGTAACCCCCCCCCCCAAAACGCACCCCCACGAGTTGCAATCGCTTTATTACATATTCTGCTTTGTCTGTTAATCGAAACGTGGAACAGTTAATGTTGCAATTTTTTATTTCTCGGTTCCTTTCCTCTGTTAAATTACATTGATTTATTAGGACAGCACTATATTTATTTAAAGAGAAACACAAACTTTTCTTTGATATCTTAAAATTTTACTATAAAAAATTAAAAACTTTTTTTAGTGTCACTTATATAGAATGTCCCTTTATAAGAGGTAAGTACCTAAGATCCATATTCAAAGTAAGACCGGTAGCAACATTAATTGTACCTTACAAGAGGAATTTGTGTATTATTTTGTCTTAAAAAAGTACAAATTCGAAATTTAAAACATAATTACCTAATGCTATTTCAAACGAACTAAATGTAAGAGATTAAATTGTGCCAATTTCAGTAGGCCATTTTTTTTTTGAAAATGAGTCTGTTGATGGTAGAGATCACAAGCGTTTATTTTAACTTCAAATAGAAACATTCAAGACTAAAAGGAAACATCTCCTGTGGTTCACTGTCTTCCAAGAATTCTTATTGTCTCTGTCCAATTTAAGTTAGCTGAAACCGGACATCCTGTGGGTGGAAAGAATGTCCTTTGTGACCCTCTCGGGATGGGGAGAAAGTTGCAGAAGAAAATAAGAAAAAACATATCAAATGTCATGATTTAACGTACACACCAGCCTCGAACACTTCAAGCTTCAACACATAAGAAAACTGACTTTAAACGTACACAGTACAGTACAAGAAAATAAGATACATGGAATGAAATACCAGATTCACATTGCTAAATACAAATATATAACTGGAAATTGCAAACAAGATAAATCAAATACATATTTAAAAATAAATTCTGTCAGAAAGCCAATCAAATATTTAAATGGGTATGTAAATGCAAGTAATTATTTATAGAGATATTTATAAATTAGAAAAGTGAACACAATAGATTTTTAACACACACAGACATAATTTTTAATTCTACATAAAAACAGAATTTTGAAGAAATGCAATTTGCCGAACACTGCTCTAAGCAAAATATTGTTTTATGCACATTTGTCATCCTTAATGTAGTAATACCAAATATGGAAGATAATCGTTTGTACCTGTATCCTGAGGTCGTGGGCTCATATACTTGATACAACAAATCATCACGCAGTGCAATTTTTATTTTTTAAAAAAGATATAGTCGTTACAAATTTTACTAGCAGTAGTCTGTCTAAAATCAAACTCCAGGTATTTAAAAAAGGTACCAGGTTTCCAAAGTACAAATAATAATATTTCAAAAAATATTTTCATACCGATTTTTTCGTAACAAAAAAAAAGTATTTTTCAAATTCGGTCCAAATGCCGCCTCGGACATGGATCCAGTCTCCCCGGCCCTAAAGCGGCCCCTACTGCTGGTATAGAGACACTACTAAACACGATAAGGGGCTAAGTTTATTAGATCATAAAAATTACTCCTCAACTAGCAGTATGCATGTAAGCAGGTAGATATAGATAGATCAGGATTAGCTAATATACATTTTCTTCTATTTCTATTTTTAGTGATGATCACTTGATTCGCCTGTTTGATTTAGCTGGTTACAAATAGGTCTTTAAAAATAATAAATCTAGCATTTTTTTAGCATATACTAAAGTACCATTAAGTTCCAACTACATAAAATTAAATTTAGAACTTTACTAACATTAATAATATTATGTGAATGTTGAAGTGTTTTTCAAACAGGCTTTGTAATGAAAATCATTTGCTCAAAGTCAAAAGGAGCTGCAAGATTTTCTCTCTTATAACTTAGTACCAAATAAAACTATAAGAAACTATCTTTTGATAGAGGTATAACTCACTAAAAAGGAAGATTAGCATTGTTTATAAGCGTTGTAAAACCATAGGCAAAAAATAATTTTTCCCCCTATTTTATTTTTCTAAATTGTAAGGTTATTATTGAATTGAAAACTTAATTTCTCCAAATTCATATTGAATTTAAACATTATTAGATTAACCATTTAGATATTTTCGTATAAAAATCCTTTTTGAGAAGTTTTAATTAAACATCGATCCATAGTGCTCTGCCAGTACCGCTATTAAACAAAACAAAAAACCTTTTTTATTGTGCTATTATCGGTTCCACCACGAATTTTGTAATCAGATGGATGTTTGTAAAGAGCAGACATTTATGGACAATCGGCCTACACACTATGCAATAAGATTCTATTTTTCTTAAACTATGCTGTGTTATCGAGACTTGATTTTTCAATTACTGCTCAAAATTCAACATATTTATTCGATTTATTATAAGTTTTGTTTTGAGAAATTCGTAAAAAAATTTTTTGGTTGATAAAACCATATACGGCCTGCGGCCGCCCCTTGGTTTGGCCGCCCTTGTGCGGTGCACGCGCTGCACACCTGCTAGGATCGGCCCTGCCTTTACCTTTAAAGAGCCATAAGGATGCAAACAGTTAATATTAGTATTTAACTATTTATTTTAGTTTCAGACATAAAATAAAAGTTCTATCCAGCATGCGAATCTTTTATCGTTGGCCTCAATCGAATTGCCAGTTTATTTTTTCTTAAATGTTTCAAATTTGAAATTCTGTGTAAAAAATGTAGATGGTTATAATTAATACAACAATCACCAATTTTTAAATGAGGGGGGGGGGAATGTTTCCCTTTATCATTGAAAAGAGTTATTTATTTAAGTAATCCATCTGCTAATGGTAGCAGAATCAATGAAAAAAAAAGGAATTATATAAAAAAAATTCCCCCAAAATAAATTTGAAAACCTTTTTTGGCTAGAACATGCTTACAGTTCTTTCAAAACACTAGAAAAGCTCGCTAAAAAGTTTTTGAGCAATATATAAGATCAATGATGTGGAGATTTATATAAGATGCAAATAAACAAACATTCAAATTTATATATTTAAGATATATATCTCTTTGTTATATATAAAGAAAGTTTTTCATGGTGCTTAACAAATTCATTTTTCCATAAGGTATAGCTAATAAAAGCAACTACATCTTTACAACAGATTGCAGCAAAACCACAGTTTGGACAAATTTACATTTATGATGATGGTGAGGCTTTCCATAAATGTGTAAAAATTGTTAAACGTGAAAAGGTATTGTAAATTTTACAGCCAATTATAAAATAATCCATATGCAGGAAAATATAGAGCTTTGTATGTAATTCAAAATAAAAGCCAAGATCAAAAGAATAGTCTACGTTTTTATACAAGCCCTAAAGATCATCCTAAAGTTTATAATAAACTGTCATGCAATGAACTAGCTGCTGTCATTTCGACAAAAGACAGTTCTATAGACATAAAGGTTGATGTTAGAGTTTATCCAAAGAATGAACATGACTCTTAATTTGTCAATTTTAACTCAAAATGTGGAGATGAAATTTATTTTATTCCTGCTTGCAATATTGTGAAGGGGGAGAAATTAGAACTACATAATACATTCAATTTTTTTTTTATTTGTACAATGGAGACTGGTTTACCATAAGGCAGTTGGGGGTCCCCCCTAAAATTTATATATACATTTTTTTAGTAAGTTATGTTAAATTCAGAACAAATTATTAAAAAAAATAAAGCATAAAACTTTTCTTTGAAACAACTAACAAATAGGAAAATATTACTGACAAATTATTCTATGAAATTCAAATTAGGAAAGAATTTCTTTATGTGGTCCAATGATATCCTTATGGTAGGTTTTACACCATAAGGATTAAAACCAAAAATATTGGCTAAAATTTTTTTTAAAAAAAATATATGAAAGGAAAAATATATACATTCCAGCCTTTTCAAGTATACATTGGGGTGGAATTCCATAACAGGTGAGTGCTGACAATTGACAGTATAAATTCAAATCAGAAAAATGTGAGAACAATTTCTTAATTTAAATTTCAACCTTAAGAAACAAAAGCTTGTAATGAGTGATTGTGAGGGTTTATGGCATAGGAATTAAAGATTTGGAAACCTGATTGAATTTAATATGTGTAGCAGTACATTAAACACAATTGCATATCTAATTTAGTTGCTTCCATGTCTTTATTAAATAAATTCATTTTAAAAAGTAGGAAACTCATATTAAACTGACTAAATAAAAAAAGAAATACAAACAAAATAATTTTTAAACAGTGTAAGTGTAAAATAGGAGGCCCCTTGGCAAAGACAATTTTTTTACGTCCAGAATCAGTCGCCTTCTACCTATATGTAGTGATAGGTCTTCTGAGAGTAATGCAGTGATGCCGAAAGTAATGAATAGCCAAATTCATTCTGGCAACTAGATAAACACAAACAAATCCTAGGAGCCCCCTATTCTACATTTTGGCTGATAATTCTGAGCCTTAGTACAAAATCTTATAATGCAATTTGGAAAATAATTTATTCAATGCCCAAAATTTTATAAATACATCATTTTTCTTCATATAAAAGAAATAATTATTAATAAATACCATATAATATTAATAAAAATACATGTTATTATTTATAAGTAAAATATTATGAGAATATAAACACAAAATAATTTCTTGAAAAATATATCTGTTTTTTGTTACGGAATTGAAATATTTTTATCAAATGTGATTAAATCATGAATTTAAAAGGCAAATTCATTCAGTTCTGATTTTTTTTTGGAACTTTAAAAAATAATGCATAATAAATATTTTTTTAAAGTTTATTTCAATATTTCACACCTTCCAAAATTAAAACAACATTTTAAAAAGTTTTATAAAGGGTGTGTATGATTTGATATTTCTCAATTATAGTCAAAACAAATATGTATACAGTTTATTAAGCTAATGGGTACTAATGTATTAGCCTCATAACAGCCAAATTTGCAATACATGAATTATGCTATGATATCATAACAGCAAAAGAAAACAACAACAAAAACAGATTCCTACAGGTTTTATTACAAAAAAAACCAGTAAGACTTTGGTGGAAAGTAGTGCAATTCATGTAGCGCCAATTTGGCTGAGGTGGCGCTAATATGCATGTACCAATTAACGTAATATAATTTTTTTGTAAACGTAATATAATTTGACATGAAATTAAAAGATGAAATCAGAAAGTTGAGTTCATAATGTATAGGGGGAAAATAAAATTAAAACAGAAAATTGGGGGAGGGGAACCAAAATCACAATTCAAATAACTGACTGATTTAAAAGCAGAAATTCTTATAACAGACAATTCAACTAGACAATGAAAGACTTTTAGCAAAATTTGTTTCAGAACCAAAAAGGGATTCTACTTTTACAATTACTGGTGGAAAATCACTTGGAATTATTGATTTAGTTCTTAAATGTTTTTCACTCTCAAAATCAAATAATTTAGGTGCTGAGCCTTTTTTATGTTCATTCTTCTAAAACTTTATTTATACATTTTATACGATCTTTTAAATATTTTAACTGTTCGTCAGTTTTCCATAATACAAATGGTTTTGAGCTTTTAAGTGAATTTGGAACATTAGTTCTATTTTTATCAACAGATTCAAATAATGAGTTTGAATTATGATTATCGATTAAAGCATCAGAAGCAACTGGCATTATTTCATCTAAATAATATGGAACAAGATGAGGTGGTTCATATTCTTTTATCCTGGGTTGATAAACAATATCATCAAACTGCTGTTCTACTGTTTTTTTAGAAAGTGAAGGATATTTACCATCATCCGAAGTTTTAGAACATTCACTTGTGCTAGGTGACTGAAACTCAAAATGTTGCTCACTATCATCAGACAATTCATAGTCATCAAATATTGGAGGAGAGCTTTCAGGAACTATTTCTGAAATTTGATGAAAGGAATCTTGCATCAGAGATTCATGAGAATTTTCCCCATTATTGCTAGATGACATTTTAACATGATTAGAAGATTTTATACAAACAGATGTTTCACATTCAGCAACAGATGACATGTCACCATCCTCAGGAGCTGATGATGGAAGATTATTATAAATAAAATTTGTGATGCCCTTTGATTTCTTTTTCTGTTTTTTATGCAAGAATGTCTTATGAGCATGTGATTGGCAATAAATTTTGTAAGATTGATAATCCTGTACATAATTTGGCAGTCTAAACAAATTGACAGACAAATCCTTTATTTCATTCTCTGATTTAAAATCATTTTTTATAGGAGAGGTCGAAACATTAAAAACTTGGGATGGAAGTTTGTGTAGAGCAACTGAACACTTTTTCAAGTTGTAAACATTTTTTAATTTCTCCCAAATTTCTTCCACAGTTGCCTCTTTCCTTAAATTATTATTTATATTACAGATTTCTCCAATCCTTAAATGTTTTTCATTTATTCTTGAAGCACTGATGCCTTTAGACTTCAATATACTCATTTGGTTACTTATGCTGCATTTGGTAGTTCCATGTATAAGGCTATTTGATTGCTCTATATCAGTATAAAGCAATTTTGCATCATTATTATTTTGTGTTTGATTACTTACAGGATCTCTTCTTGAATCTACAATATTACAAAATTGTTTTTCATTGCAGTTTAGTTTTTGACATATATCTTCTTTTTCAACAACAAGATTTTCCTGCTTTGAGTTATTGAGGAAAAACCCCTTTAAATCGAAGTGAGATATATCAGAATCATATGATTTATTACTTTTTGTGGAGCTTTGCTCATTAATGGAATTATCTCTAGCAGCATCAAGTTTGCACAATATTGGAGTCTTCGGAGCATTGTGCTCCTTTTGTTGAAATGATTTTGCATAATCATTTAGTTGTTTAATTTCAACATTCTTATGACAACTAGCTATTTTATTCATTTTAACTAATAGAGATATTCCATTATTTAAAACAGGAATTCTATCATCACTTTTGCTAGTTGCAAGCACTGATGTATCTCTTACATTTTTACAATGATGAAATGAAACTGTATTATCTCTTTCTTCCACAAAAATATCCTTCAAAGACAGCTTTTTATTAAGACAATTTCCACTTGATTTAGTAACACATACGTCAGAAACTTTTCGTTTCAGTAATGCCCTAGAGAAAACATCCTCGCTATCAAAAAACCCACCATAAAGTTGAACTTTTAATTGACTAATTCTTTGTCTTAGTGTTTTAATTGTATGCATTTCAGAATTTAAATCTATTGACACAAGTTCATCACTTTCAGAAGAATGCACAATGTTTAGACTTGTGCAATTTTTGGGTATTGCACTTGAAACTGTTGCAGTTACAGGATTAATTGTTTCAGTTGAAGATTTACCAATGTGAGAATCAGTTTTATGGATTGGATACTTCTTAACAGTAAAAAACAACCTAGATTTTTTAAAAATAGTTTCAGATATGACATCAGGTACAATATCTACTAAATTATAAAGCAGTAAGGGCTCACAAATAAAACTTTCACAATCTGTTGATAAAGCAATTCCACATTCTGCACAATTATACTTTTGAAGTTTACATGTTTTATTATGTTCGTTGCATAAATCATTGTCAGAAAAACACAAAAGGCACACTGAACACTGATAAAACTGTTCTTTTATCTTTTTTTGAACATGCAATGCACAGTGCTCAAACTGAACAAAAGAACTATTACATTCTCCACAAACATGACTATTTACCTGAACTGATGTCCTGTTAGAAGATCCTTCTTCATTCACAAAAAATGTACTGTTCATAAAATAACTTTTTGATTGGTTTTGCATCGATAAATTGACACAAATGAAACACAAGTAAGGTGAATCATTAAGATGCTCAAATAAATGTTTTGCAAAAAGTAGAAGAGACGAATTTTGAAAGCTACAAGCGCTACAAAGATACATAGTAAATCTTTATCTTAAGAAAGTCTTAGTTACTCACTATTTTTCATGCAAAAGATAAATCAGAAATCAACATAAGTAGCATAACTTTGGATGATATTTCATTTATTCTAAGTCCTTGACCATAAGATGAACGAAATTATTCTATTTAGGACAAAAGAAAAATGAAAGCTTTGCACAAATCATAATTTGGCTATTTCTCCAGGGCAAAAAAACTAATATCGCAATTCAATAATTACGTTTATTTATTAAACTGAATAACACTAAGTGAGTGACTACCCATCATATCAATATTTGGCGGAAGTCATTAAAGAGAGAACGATTTTGCTAGAGGAGGAGAAGGGAAAGTAACAGGGCAGAGGGTTACCAGCCAAAACATTATTTTTCTATTATCAGAGCTTTCTTCAAATACGATGCCAAACGTTTCACTTCCTTCTTGGACGTGAACCTTCTCGCATCGTATTCCTTGATTCTTATCGGAAGAAAATATTTGGATTCAATAAAAACAAATATCACCGTCTTTCAAAATTATGTTTAATTACTGTAAAATCCGGCGTACAAAGCGCACTTTTAACACAAAAAATAAGATCGAAATTTACGCGTGCGCATTATACGCCAGGTATAAAAGTGAGCTTTAAAAATGGGGAAAAAAAGTTATGGCCTCACATACAAGTTAATTAAACTCAACTTCCCTGGGTATCTAGTTAAAATTATACATAATTATTTACAAAACAGAACCTTTCGGGTTCGTGTAAATAATGAATACTCAAATTACGGTGCTTGCCAAAGCGGCACTCCCCAGGGTAGTACCCTTTCACCGTGTTTGTACAACATCTACACTCATGACTTTCCACACCACCCCACAGTTGGTACCTGCCTGTTCGCGGATGACTCCGCGGTGTTAGCACAGGGTTCCCAGCTCAAATACTCATTAAAAGCTCTACAACGATTCCTAGAAACTTTAGAAAATTGGCTTACAGACTGGAGAATTGCAATAAATGTTGATAAATCTCAAGCAATAGTTTTTCGGAAATGGGGGGGGGGAGGTCATCGACCCTCCCTTCCAACTCACACTTTTTGATGACAACATCCAGTGGGTTCCGGTGGTCAAGTACCTGGGCTTACACTTAGATAGCAGACTAACTTTCAGAAAACACATCGACTATCTCGCAGAAAAGTTCTGGGGAAGAATTCATTTAGCTATCTCCCTTGTTGGGAGAAAGTCTCCTCTCTCCCTAGAAAATAAAGTTATTCTTTACAAGCAAATTTTGCGCCCAGTGATTACCTATGCCACCCCTGTCTGGGGAGCTGCAGCCGCCCCCCACATGAGAAAAATTCAAGTTGTTCAAAATAAAATACTTCGCACCATGACTAACGCACCTTGGTACATTAGAAATGATGTGATACACAACGATTTACACATGGAGCCGATATCTAGTTTCATCACTAAGTTAGCCAGGAATGTTTTTAGATCCATAGAAAATCACGAGAACCCCATTATCAAAGCACAAACATTATTTACGTACCCACATCCTAAATTAAATTATGCATATGCTACCACAAAGGGGACCTTGCCTCTTAAACCTCCTTAATTACTACATAAAACCTACAAATTTTATACATTACAACATCAAACGCTCTACTGCACCAAAACTGACTCGGAGTGAACTGTCACTGCTCGCCCGCTCATGATTAATTGTCTTCATTTTTGTATGGCGATCGTTTCCCTTCCTCCATTCGCACGCCCAGCACCACTAAAGGTGGTAGCTCGGGCTGCCGTCCGTCATTCCCCCCCTCCTCCGGCGGGGTTGTCGATTTCTTATTACGCTCTCCATGGATTTACTATTCTTTTCACTCTGAGTATAAGCGCTTCGCGTTGGGACTCGATAATTCTAATTTTCGTTTCGTTTTGGGAAAAAAGAGATTACCTAAAAAAAATTAGACTTCTCTACATACATCGAAATACTATTTATTTAAAAGAAATGACATTCCTAATGAACTGAAAGGGTTGAGTTTTAGGAATATACTATTTCTTCAAAAGCTTGGGATGATACCTTGAATAAATTACTTCAAAATATAAGAGTATTGAACACGTACATTTCAGGCTTCTTCATCTAAAAAAGGGGTGCGTGTTATACGGCAAATATACTTAAAAATGTTTTTTTTTTTAAAAAAACTGCAGCTGAATGTATAGGTTTGCGTTATACGCCAGATTTTATGGTATATGCTATATGTTTATTTTAAATAAAATTAAGTTGCTTACTTGTATTTTTGGAAGGGGGGAGGGGTGAAAGAGAATGGGCCGGACTTAATAGAGCTTGAAAATTGGCTATCCAGCAGACTGGATTTAAATTCACTTTACCATAAACTAAGGTCAATATTGGAGGCAAAGCCATGCCAAAAATGGTATCCAGTGAGATGCAAATTCCAGGAAGTAATGCATGCTTCGATATATGATTCGCCTCGGTGAAGTCAAAAAGTGACCATTTTGAGTAGAAGGTGCAGGATATTAATATTAAAGGTAAAATAAATAAGCAGATTGTTTTAAATTTGGAAAAGTTCTTTATTTTCTCTTTTATAATCGTACCAGAACTTATGGTACAACCAGGTAATATTTGAAAGCTGGGTCAGATTAGGAATTTAACTCGTTTTCAAGCAGAAATTGGTATATTCTGCTATAGTACAATTACGTGTGTGTATATACTGGTGTTCAAAATTAAGAGAATTTTTAGATTTTGTCGATTATCTCTTGAACTAATACTCAGAACTTAATTAAATTTGGTATATATATAGGGCTGATATAATGCAAAAAAAATCATTCAACAGTTAAAATACACATGTGAAAGTGCATAACACTCATTGAAGTAGGAAGGAAGGAAATAGCATTTTTTAAAAAAATTTTTAATTCAACATTTTTTAAAAGAATGTATAATTGACTCATTGGAAACTATTTTCCAGGCACCAGATATTCTTCCGCAATTCTGAAAGATTCTGAAAGCACTTACCAAATTCAACCAGTTTTCGTACCCTTTTTTTTACATAGTCCTTAAATAGATTACTTCAAGTCGCTGAAGCTGGCTTGTCATATCCCTCTGAAACATCACTAAATCTCAATTGTTTTGTCTCAACTTCGATTTTAGAGAGTCCGTGAAATGACCTTTAAATGCATCTATGATGTTTCGAGGATTCTGAAAAGCTCCTGGTCTTTTATTCTTCACTGAATTAGCCCAATCTTCTATAATTTTGGAGATCATGCAACCGTTTTTCTACTACACGTACGATTACGTCTTTGGAAACATTTTCGTTTTGGGGCACTAATTTTCTATTAAGAATTAAGTACGGGGGTAATTTATAATGCCGTCTGCTTAACTCTACAATGAAACGTTTTCTTTCGTATCCTGTACTCAAGATTTTCACCTCTTTGTCACCTTTTGAATTTGCAGTATAATTTTCCTTGGGATTTCAAAGTGCAAGGGGTTTCATCTGCATTTCCGATGTGCATGAATTCATGCACATATCTTATTCGGAAGACGATGATGTGGCGTTGAAACTACGGGAGTTTATCTACGAAATCTGCAGGAAGTTTTTGGCATATTGAAGCTCTTTGTCTCAAAGAAAATCCTTCCATTCTCATAAATTTTTCACACCAGATTCTTGATGCTTTAGTAGTTTCGATTCTAAATTTCTGCATTACAACACTTGGTAATGTGTTTTAGATCGAGTTTCACTATAATCTACTTCAGGATATTTTCCTTTCTTTGGTCCAGTGAAAGACTTTGTTAAAGATTTACAATCGAAAATCATTTCACGTTGCTTATAACATCGATGTATATTCGTTTCGTCTGTGTCAAATTTTATGGTCACTGCTCTGTTTCCGTTTTCATTTACATATGAATTCGCCTCCCTTTTTATACTTGCGTCATAGGGAACGCGTCTTGATGCCATTATCGATATCTGTTGTGCTTAAGACTGTATCACGCAGGCATATTTGGAGCAACCGTTTAGGGCAATTTTTCAAGAAGCTGTGAGTGTGAAGGGTTGCCGTAGGCAAAACCATACGCTCTGACGTCAGCCATGCCCTATCTTCACATTGAAAAATTACTCGCCTATTTTTCTGCTTCGGAAAACGAATATTTAATACTATTTCTTTTATTCTGTTCAAGCTTTTGTTGATGATCGTAAACAGAAATGGAGCCCCATTCTGTTTAAAATATTATACGTCATTTAATTATTATATACCATTAAAATATTTCTCCTAAGAAGAAGGCATGAATATGCAAATTAAGTTTATTATATATAGTTCGCGAGTTAAAGAGGTTAATGAGTTAGAAAGTGAAGAAGGATAGATAGTAAAAAGTTAGAAGGTTAGTTAACTAAAGGTGACAAGAGAGATACAAGGTGAAGAATACCACAAAAGGTTAGAAAGGCCTTGGGAGAGATTAAAGGCAGGAAGTTGATATTGATAAATTAAACCTTAATTGATTAGAAGACTGCCTACAGTTCAGGTATTGTCACCTTCACACATGTTACGTTTGATATTTAAAGTATTAAAGGGGTTAAGCGGTCAATAGTTATATATCTACCGTGTAAAGTAATATTGAGGTAGAAGAACTATTATTATAAAGTGGTTTATTAAATATATTCTCCCAAAACACGACTCTCATCCCCTCTCTCTGTTGACTGATTAGAACATCCTATTTATTGTGTGGCATTGAATTGTGTTCGAGTCGATTACAGTGCTAAATAAAATAATTGGAAATTATCATATCGAATCATCCTTCACTTCCTTCCACACTTTAGCTGGATCACAGGGTAGACGGGAAGGAGAGTTACTACGATTTTTCCGCAATTTCATGGCTATTTGATTAAATCTTACATTGTTGCTTAAGTTTTATGCAAGTGTTTCTCAAACTTTAAGTATTGACGACTAAATTTTCAATCACAATTTTTATCGCGTCCCCCTATACAATAATAATGCACTTTGACGCTAAGGCTACAATACGATTTTAGTTATAAACCGTACAAATTAACAAGATAAGTATTAAATTTTGTATATGTTACTTAGAAGTAATAAATATTTTAAGTAAATTATTTTTAAGTAATAGGATAATTATTATGTTATTCTTAGCTCTTTCTTTTAATTTTTCAATTGGAACAGATTACAAAATGACATTTAAGGTATCCGACTACGTTCGTAACTGTTATTTTGCAAAAGCGTATAAATGGATAACTTTTATGATATTTAGCGTAACTTAGATTAGAATACACGTATAAAATTATTTTGAGAATATTATTGCAGTAAAGGATTATTAGATGCAATATTTTGACAAAAAATTAACATGGAATTACCTATTTTCAAAACATTTTCCTTTTATGGAAAATGCTTCTATAATAATTATATTTTGTCTATAAATACATCATATTTCTGTACAGAGCCTGAACTAAGATTCTTGAAATATATAACTTAGAAGTGGATTTATCCATATTTTAATACAACTGAATGGATAAATTTTAAGAAAAAAAACCCGATAATTATTTCAATTGGTGGTAATTCTGAAAATAATGTGAATTTTATAAAAATTCTAGTTCAGGCCCTGTGGAGAAATCTTTGCTTTAAATAAGCAAAATATTATTTTTTTTATAAAAGCATTTTTCATGAAAGGAGAATGTTTTAAAAATTGATTCTAAGTCCATTTTTTGCCAAAATATTGCATTTAAGTAATATTGTTATGAATTTTGTGTAAAATAATGTAAATAATTTGTATTTGGATGTGCAATGCCTCTATGCTATATTTATTTCATGTTAAAATTGTAATATTCACAGACAACGCCGTCCCTTACGTTATAATGGCGATTCAGTGGGAACTTGGGCGAAATATTGGCGATAGAGCCAAGTTGGCATCATTTTTGGCGACTTTGGCGACCATGTTGGCGAGTTTGGGACCCTATGGATTCTTCTAGAAATTAGTAGAGAAATCCACTAATTTCACGATCTGTGGCGCGAGCGCATGTTTCCAGAAATTTCGGCCCCTGCTATAAATAGAGCGATACTCGCCGCAACAGTCAGTCTGATTTCAACCAGCGAGTAGTGAACACTGTTTTGATTAGCGATTAGTAGACTTGCCTTGAACTTGATCAGCTCGGCAGTGCTTGTGAATAGTCATTTACATACGTGTATTTTAGACACTGCTTATTGTGTCTGAGTGCTGTTGAAGGTGTGAAATCCTTCTGATATTTATTCCGCGAATTTTGCTGTTGAATCCTGTGTTTCAAGGATTGATTTTCGACAATAAATACTCATCGCTTATAAAGAATTGCCTTGTTATTTACGACTGATTTTGCATAAAATCATCGAACCCCGATCTACGTAACAATATTTTATTGTAATAATATTCTTAAAACAATTTTTTATACTTGTATATAATCAAAGTGACTTTAAATATAATGAAAATTATCCATTTATAAGCTTCTTTTAAGAACCACGGTTCCGAACGTATACATTGAATCAGATTTATTTCCTCCATCATCCATTTCTTAAAGTACAAATATCATTAGAAAAATAATGTAGTCTATGTTGCTCGACATAGGATATGAAGAGTAATTGTGTCATTTTCAATATTGAAAGCAAGTAAACTTCAAAATGTTTTAACCCGGGAGCAGGTGCGCATTTGATATAAACGTTTATGGTCGCGCGGGGTGAATGAGCCACACCCCAAGCCTTTTTTTATAATTATTTTTATTGTGTACGATAAAAATCTAATTCCAGTGAATAATTTAGAGAAAGTATACTTACCTACTTTCAAGGACTTTTAGGAGGATGTGTGTTGGAGTGGAAAAGTAAAAATGGCAGGATTTATAAAAAATAAACTTTATTTCCAACACAACAATCAAAATAAAATGTTCGGATATATATATTCCCTTCGTCAGAGGGAATTCTGGGAGGACAGAAGAAATGCCAGAAGACATTTCTTCCGACCAATGAGATGCAAGGGATCAAGAATCTACACCGTTAGTAAGAATCCGATATGATGATTAATGGTGATTTATGATGATCCGATATTATGATTAATGGTGATTTATGATGATCCGATATTATGAAAGTACACTACAGACTTTTCAATTTTTCTTTGATTATTTGTGAAAAAAATCCAATTAAACTGTACTAAAATGTTTCAAATGTGCGTGACTTTTGTAAAGGACACAAACGGTGCCGGTTTAAGCTCATTTCAGACCCTGGGTGCAAAAGATCTACAGGGCCTCTTGGCACTTTCGGATCCAAGGAGGGGCTCTGATCCAGTTAAATCCAGCTTATCTGGATTTAACCGGATCAGAGCCCCTCCTTGCGCCGCTCCAAGCGCAGAAGTGCTCTCTGTGCTTTTCCAAATATCATATAACTCTTTAACATGGAAAAAAGCGCAACAGAAATACATTATTTACAATCGCCCTAAATTAAAATAAGCACATAAGATGGGATACCAGTTAAATTCGAAGGTCAATTAGATGATCAGCGAATGTATCTTGCTTCTTGAGTGAAAAGTGAATTTAGTCTTCAATTTCTTCTTACAGCTATTGTACAGTATTTCAATAATAATGACAGCGATGAATTTTTATCTTCTTAGAATTTTTTTGTTTCTGGATCTGGGCTTTGTTTTTTCCCTGAAAGAGTAGTATTTTAGGTTTAAAAAGAAAATATAATTTTAAAAAAAATCTGTTATTTCTCTCGTAGGATTACAGCAAATCAAGCGAAATGTTTTGTAATTTGGTTATAGGACCAAAGATAGCTAATAAGTGTGTTGAAGCTTTTATTTTCGATGACGTAATATCGCCAGATGATATGCTATAATATAAATGCAAATGTGTTTTTTATTATGTCAGTAAGCCTTTTGTTTTACTTCATTTTGTTAAAGATAATGACTTTATAATGAATGTTAACATGGTTTTGTTGTTATGCCAATAGATAGCGCTTGTATCTCTCATTTGTATTTATAGTTTTTCTTATGTAATATTTTTCTAGCTCTAGCCACCTTTTGTGCAGGTTGTAATTTAAGTCTGTGATAATTCTCGCGTATTCCGTAAATAATAAAAAACTTAAACACATTTCACAGTAAATAATTTTTTTAAATTTTTTATTTTCGATATGTTCGCGCCCCCTTGTAGGGTTATCACGCCCGCCCCCCCCCAAGGGGTGTGCGCCCCACAGTTTGAGAAACGCTGTTTTACACATTAGTGTAAATGGGATACCGTATTTGTGATGATTATAAATAAGATTTATTTAATAGGATTTTTACAGCACAATTGTTTTTTTATTACTTTAAAAATAATCACTTATCAAATGTCGAAGAAAAAACGTTAAAAGATTTAAAAAAGTATAAGTAAATGCTTAATTACACGAAAGCTACGCATCACTTCATTCTATTCTATTTTACGGAAGAAAGTTAAAAAACTTAAGAATAAGCCTTTATTTAGAAAATTTGTGGTTTATAAAAATTAAAAGAACACATTTTTAATTCTAAAATTAAAAGAAAGTAGAGTATTAGATGAATTAGGATTAAATGTGTGGATTAACAAGCCTTGCCCCCACATAAGAAACAAGTCGCTTAATTGCATAACTAAAATCAATTAATTTGTACAGAATTTTAAAAAAATCAATTGTAAGTAAAAGTTTAATATATATATAAGCATAAATTCATTTACAATTTTCAAATGTCCATTCATATTATCGATATACGTAGGTTGATCCAGAAAAAAAGGTTACAAGTCAAATAAAAAAATATTTATTATAATAATAGACAGAAAATACAAAAGGGAATTAAGTGGCATAAGTGCCTATTACTTTTCGACATAATCACCAAGTCTATTTAGGCATTTATCAGAATGCAGAATCAACTTGCTTAACTCATCTTGGTAGAAATCCCTGTCTATTGAGCCAGGTCTCGGTGGATGTAAACTTTTTTAGGTATACGAAAAAACTAAATAACTTTAAATATTTAATCATAATTTATTTTTAAACAGTCAGTACTTGCTTAATGTAGTTTTTGAGTTCGTAGCTTTTTTACCAAGTCATCTATATTAGGATTATTTCTTGAAAAAATTAGGTTATTTAGGTGTATATCAGTTAATTTTGAGCCATATTATGCGTTTATTATGTTCGTAATAGGAATTGTTCATTCACAAACTCCTGTTGATCCAAAACAACAGCAATATTTAAAAGACAAATAGTAAAAATTTGGAAAATTGCCTATCAGTTCAAATTTTCAACATTCAATATATATTATATATATATATATACAATTTGGATCACTTGATTTGAAATAAGTTTCTTATGTTCGCTTCTCAGTCTAGTAGAGTGCTGTAGGTTAATAATTGCGATTTGGATTTTAGGTGGGTAACAACTAATGTCTTGTAGAGAAATTGAGAAATGATTTATGAAAATATTAGCATTTAAAGCAGATAAAGGTGCAAAAGTTTGTTTATAAAAGATATATAACCAACCAGGGTTGGCTCTAGCAGTTTTGCCGTCCCAGACAAATATGGAAAATGTCGCCCTTCTTTCCAAAGCAAAAAATTATAATTAAAAAAGATAAATTATTCACATAGACACACGCCAATAAAACTGAAATAATTCTTGTGAACAAAAGGGCAACATACAAAATAATTTAAAATTAAGGACATAATTACTTGTTATTATTTCAAACGAGTAAAATGTAAGAGAAGAAATCGCCCATTTCAGCCGACAAATTTCTTCAAAAAAGAGTCTACAGATGGTGGGGATCCCAAGCGTTTATTTTAATTTATAGTATAACTACACTCAAGATCAAAAATAAAACAACTCCTGTGGCTTTCTATCTACTAAAAACTCTTATTAATCCTGTACCCTTTTGGATAGCTGACATCAGACATATCGTGTAGGTGAAAGGAGTTGTGACCCCACTCCTGGATTGGGAAAAAGTTACTAGTGAAACATATCAAATTTCATTATGTGACATATACTCCCGCCCTGAACTCCTGACCTTCAAGTTTCAATATAAAAGAAAAACTGACATTAAACATGCAAAGTAGAAAATAAGGAAATAAGATACGTTAAACGTATCGGAGGATTTGAACTCGGTACCTTCCGATTCGTAAACGCGTAACTTACCACTAGACAAAAGTGATCACTACTGTCCGGAGGCTGTTAGTGACTTACTTAGATTCCGCCACAGTACTCCCCCACCAGTGAGTCGGTGGATAGGCGAACGAACGAGATATTTGTTGTTATAGCGAGCGTGGGAGTTGCTACTATTGCGTCAAGTGAGTCTGACGACTTTGCTGCGCCGAGTGGGTCCGACGACTTTGCTTCGTCGAGAGGGTCCGGCGACTTTTGCTGCGCCAAGTGAGTCTGTCGACTTTGCTTGCTCTTCTTGCAGGTAGATGGCGCCATGATACATCAGAAGATTTTTCGTTTTTCTTTTCAGCCGAGGTCACCAATATCGGTGGTTTGAACTCGGTACCTTCCGAATCGTAAGCGCGTAACTTACCACTAGACAAAAACGATCACTACTGTCCGGAGGCTGTTACTGGCTCACTTAGATTCCGCCACAAACGTAATATCAAATTCACACCCAATCATATTTCAGAAAATATATCACATTTTTTGTAATAGAAAAACTATTTTCCAAATTCGATTCAATTGTCGCCCTTAAAATTTGCCGCCCCGCCCAGGGGTCCGGTTTGTCCGGCTCTAGAGCTGCCCTGGACCAACTAGGGTAGGAAAAATACAATCTTTTCCCTGTATGCTTAAATTTAAATTACTTAAATGCCCCCAAATATCGATAAGAAAATCTTAAACATATAACCAATCTTCATTCTTGAGTAGCAAACACTCACTGGGCAGTTCATTGTTTTCTTCCAGATATTTTAAGAAACGTTCTACCTCAAATTCCAACATCTTGCGAGCGCGCTTCCTTTGGAAAGCCAGTGCACACAAGGAAAGTGTACTCTTTATATGATAATTTTCTTTTCTAATTCAATTAATTGTGTTTAAAATAAATTTGAGATTTTTTGTTTGTTTGAAACAAACGCATTACAATAAAATTGTAAGAAAAAAAATCGTTTTTTAAAAATTTTTTTCGCTTGCAACTGTTTCAACTCCACCATGCCTCCCTGTGGCACACGTGTTGTGGTTTGGCCACCCCTGTGTTATGATATGGAGAAAAAAATTGATTAAATAACAATCTGAAATCATTTCCAACAGAGAAAATTCTTACATTTCAATGAATCCCTAAAATATAAAAAGACGATACAATGCCAAACTCGACAATCCTAAATAATCACTACATTATATATCCACCAATGAGGAACAAGCTCTTTACTTTGAGCTTGCCGGAGGCTAGAGGAGTCTCTTGGACATTACATTTTTACGATTTGATTTTGGAGCCTGTGTTTATGAATTGTTGCCAATCTCAATTGACCAAACATTTCGACTTCTCAACTGCACACCAAAACGGTTTCTACCGGTTTCATGTTTAATTTACAGAAAACAGCCAAAATTCAACTTTGAACTTTTGATGCAAGTCTGTAATTTGTAATTTGATGCAAGTCTGTAAAATTGTATTTATAAAAAAGAGAAGTTTTCGTTTGCAGACATTTTAAAATGCGCCAAAATTGTCAAATAGAGCGAGTACCTTTGAAATGTGACAATCGTCCATTACATCTTCATACTTCGGCTGCATCATGTTACACATGTATTCAGCTTAAAATGTGCTAAAAGATCTCCAATTGATATTAAAAAAAAAAAAAAAATTGTGTTTTTAATATTCCTTTACATATGCTTAAATACAATTTACAATATTTTTCAAAAATATTTTTAGTTGGTGAGATAAAAGAAGAGCACAGAGAAACTATATTAATAAGAAATGCACAATCTATATATAACTTGAACAACTCATGTTTTGGTATTAGTATGTTAAAATGATCACACACTAAATGAAAATACAGCAATAAAAATATTTTTTAGTATTGACTGTATAAGAACAAATTATCTATGTTTTGTAAAACACTTTTCAGAATTTCTGGTATTTAACAAGATATATGTTTTTTAAATTGCTGAACAAAGAAAAATTTGGATTGAAATTTCAAACTGAATTAAATTATTCGTTGAATATCATTTTAATGGAGCTTTTTAAATTTTCTTTACTCTCTTGTCAGTGATGCTTTTTTTACTTGTTTTTGTTGTTTAACTGCTGGCATAAACTATTCATTTCCTGTACAAATAGAAAAGTTTTAAAAATGCATTTGTAAAAAATTTCACTTAATTAAGATAGCTCTAAGGTTACATAAGAATATATTTTTTTTACATTGGAATGTTGCATTAAATTACCGAAGTTTTGAGAAATGTTAAAATTGTTTTTAATTATTTAACCTGCATGAAAAGAATTTATCTGACAACTGGAATGTCTAGGTATTTTTTACAGTTATTCTTAAGAGAACAGTGTCATTGTACTTTAGACAAAAGTGGAGGAAGAGTTTTGAAGGAAAGTTTGCCTAAAAATGAGGCTTTGAAATGAATTAGAGGAAGAATTTTTTTTTTCTTAATTTGGTGGTATAAATTTTACATAGCTTTTATACTTGAATTTAAAGTATTCTTGCGCTTAAAAGTATTTAAGTATCTGGTTTGTATTTTCCATTAATTTAAGCTTGTAAATTTTAATGTTTAAGTATTATTAATAACCAATAGGCAAGAGTTAAGTCATCAAAGTCATTCAATATTCCAAAGAAGAGGTACGCTATTCACCCCTCCAACGATACATGACTTTTAGAGGTTTTATCATGTAATTAGCTCAATAATTCTGAAAAGTTCTATGTTTATATGTCTTGAATTATTTATACTTTAAATTTTATGTTAAATTTTAAAAACTAAGAGTTGCCTTAATCATACTATTTAAAAAAAATGGATTTATAATACTGAACAGCAAAATTTTCTTCAATTCATCAAAATCTAATGATTTCATTTTGAAAACTTAAAAATTCTTATTTTATATTGTGGAAATATATTGAATTTTGACATATTTTGCTAATTTTATCAACTGTTGATTCACATTGATATTTTGACTAATTATTTTAGTGGTCATGAAAAACATCCAACACCACCAAAAGGCACTCAAAATTTCACTTTAATTCCTTTTCTTGGTTTGACAAATTTACCTCAGGAGTTTGATTTGTCTTTTGTTTTTATTGTATATTTAATGAATGTCTTATTTAAAATTATGTATGTATTTTTTTGTTTATAACTAAATTATGTGAACTAATTTGATATTGATCCAGTTCTTGTTTCTGGTGTAATTTTGAAATCTTTCTAAACAAATTTTTTGATGGCCAGTGTAATATTATTGCCTGAATTTGGTGAAAATTTACAATAATTTTGCAGAAAATTCCTCAGCGGACCAATATCAAAATACTAATTCCAACTTTTGTCTTATATTATGCAATTATTTGCAATCTTATTATACATTTTTGTTTGTTTTTTAAACAATTGTTAAATATATATATATATATTTCAATTTAAGAAATTATTTTCTTTTTTTAATATATATCTATATGGAAGAGTAAAATGTTTATCAAGATATATTTTATTCAATTTATTGGAAATTTTATTCGACAGCAAAATAATACAGCTTAAATATTTATATATATACCATACTTGTTCAAATCTAATCCCCACCCCAAATTCTCAACAAGGTTTTGTAAAAAATAGTGTAAAGTGATTTATCAAAATCTGATATTTACAAAATTTAAAAAAAAATATTTAAAATTAGAACTTTTAAGTGAATATTTAATTTATTTAACCAATATTAAAAACTTTTAAATGCATACAAAACCTGTAATTGTTCTAACTGTCTGTATCATTTTCAATTCCCCATCCAACAAATTTTTTTTGCCTTCGACTCCAATCCACACCAAATTTTCTGTAGCATTTACATTGGAAAAAGATTGCAACTTTGATTTGAATAAACATAGTATATATAGTGTAATAATACAAATCTACTTATGACACTTAACATTGATCAACTCAATTTTATAATTCTTTATATTAAAGGAACATATAATTTTTCTAACACTTTTTTGGAATGTTATATAAGTTTCAGGCTCTTCTATTTTAAAAATAAAAAATGTTTTTTAAAAATATCTTTATACCTTAAAGAATGAAATCTTTATCTTTCTTTATATATATTTTTTATGTTGACATATGAAATCTCAATGTACATTATTAATGTTTATTTAACTAATATGTGTAACAGACCATCATATATTTTTATATTGTACCATTTTTTTAACCAATATGTTTTTAATATGTTTATGAATTAAAAAAACATATTTTTTGTCAACTTTGCATTTTATGACATGATTAAAATATTCATAAATATATGATTTAATATTAAATTACTTAATATGCACACAAAAAAATTCTATTATTTGAAAATATTTAAAAAAATCAAATTTCAAATTAATTTAAATTCAAAAATAAGTTTAAAAAGTATTGAAAAAATTTAATACTTTTCTTTACTTTAAATATTATTCTTTAAAATATTTGTTACTTGTTATGATTTATATTTATAGTACTTGCATATTATCACAACTGTACCATTGCAACAGTACCATATTTGCTTCCTGTGTATGTATCTCGTAATAACACCAATAAAAACTTGTCAGTCAAAAGAGCAGAAATTTTTTTATGATATAATGCTGCATATATGTTATAAGCTTATTTCAAATTATGTTTAATGTATATATGTGTGTATTTTTAATTAATTTTATTTTTGTTGTTTTAATTGTTTTTTACATTGATTAATTTTTCATATATACGAAGCATTTAATGAATTCTTTTTCGTATTTATTTCTGGATTGTTATTTATGTTTATTCTTAGTAATTAGAACAAAAGTTTCTTCAGGAGAAAATTTGCATTGGTGTTCATTAAAATACAATATCATAAAACACATATGTTGACAAAATTGTGCATATTTTGGAAATACTTTACACATAGCACATATTAATTTTCTTTGTCTGCAAGATGCTTGTGATCAAGAAAGAATGATGTATAAATTATTATAGAATGTATAGGGAGGAAGTAAGATTACTTTTAGAGTAATATTGGTTATGTAGCTGTTTATAAAATCAAATTTATATTTTGGTTTGGTTTATGTTCCCAATATTTGTGATAATATTAAATTTATTTAAAATATGTGATTGTGCTAACTGGAACAGAAATGAATTGCAATATTCATTGACGAAAAAAGGATGTTTGCTGTAACATATGACTACATATAGACTTATTGGTAGGAGCTCCATTAGTGATGAAATTCTTTTTTTTACTTTAAAAGGAAATGTGTAGGATTATGTGATTATAGACTATATGTTTTTAGTATGTACAGGACTGATGGAAGAAAAATATGTTCTCTGAAGTATAGTTTTTATGTAGTCTGTTAATAATAAAAATTTTGAGCTCCAAAATAATTTATATCTTAATCTATCACTATTTAATTAAATTCTATGAATTGGATTATTACTTTTAAAATAAATTATTTTTAAAAAATTACACTAAAAGATCCATCAAATTTACGTATAACAACAGTGTTTGTAATATTGATAATTTGCTGATTGTGAAGTCCTTATTTGCTATAAGACATTAAATGATTTTAGAATGGAATTTCAATCTGCTCCATAAAATATAATACTTGACTGGTCTTGAGAGCAGTAGCATTAGATGTAGGTTTATGCTGTGCAAAATATTAAGAAATATATGAAAAGTTGTCATGCTATTCAAAGATTTATGTTTCCTTTTACTTAATCATTTTAATCAAAAATATTTGCTTCAAATTAGGTGAAACAATGGCTGATTTATTAACTATCTAAAGAGCAGCAAATAACTCTACAGTTGTTGAATTATAGACTCTGATTCCTAAACTATGATTTTTGATAAGATTCAGCATGCAATTTTGATTTGTTAATGATGATCTACTCCTGAGAGTATCTTATTTTCTTTTAAAATATATCTATATTAAATCAAATATATCAGGGTTTTATCTAGTTATATTATATTTCATTTTTAGTTATACTTTATTATGTAAAGTGTATTAAGTAATTGAGACTATTTCTTTTGCTGTATATTTTTTCTTAAAAGTAAAACTTATTTAAATTAAATTGTATTAATTTGAGTTTCCTTTTGTGATAAAAACCAAAACAAACATGAAAACATTTTTTCAAATAAAGAAAAAGGCATAATATTAATATTTTTTTTCCTTCTGATTTCATTAACAATTTGAAAACAGTGTAGTTTAAAATAATATTCAACTCTGAATGAATAAATATTTTTTTTCCAACTTGAAATATATCCCCTGTCTCATACTCTATTTTTGAACATCAAATGCATTTTTAATTTTACTAATTGAAATGAAAAATTATGTATTTTTTACTGTTAATAAATTTTAAAGAAATTGTGATAGCTAATAATATCCATTTTGCACAAAGTTATGTTTTATTGCATTTATATATATATATATATATATTTCCTCTGAAAAAGGACAAATTTTGAGTTTGTTCTTTAATAATAGGCAGTTACTGTCTTCACAATCTTTGTCAATTTTCATGTATACTTAAATCTACAAAAAGCTTTAATTTTGCATATTTACTACTCAAACTACTCAAAGAATTTTTTGGTAATGCCACTTATTTTTTCATATATAATTATCATATATATATTATAGTTACATGTAAAATAATTGTGTTGAATCATATAAGAGCTCTTAATTTTTTTTCATAAATAAAAGATGAAATATTTAATGACATTTTTATATTATAAAAATTTTGTTTGTTTTATTTTTAATCAAAATGAGCTTTTTGTTACTTGATTCTAATTCTTATGTGCTTTTTCACGTTTATTTAGCATTTCAAGATGAAGATTTGGGAACATTACTTTCAGTAAATAATGAAGTGAAATGTAAGAAAAAATATATTTCATCCAATGATGAACAAGATGTTTTAGTTTCGTATGAGAGAAAAGTATGATGAGTATAGTATTGATTTTGTATCTTGTAAAGAAAATTATATATCATTGTGGCTGTGCTAATATTTAATGTATTGTAATTTTTTAAAAATTTTATCAACCTTGCTGTTTTTTTTATGAAATATAATTTTCTTCTATGCCATTTGGTAAATATTCTTTATTTATTTTAATAGACTTGGATATGTTTCAAATATTATGTGTATGTGCTAAGATTTTTTGTATAAATATATGCTTCAAAAAATAATAAATATACATTCTAAAAATGTTTATATTTTTGCTTCAAATATATTAAATTATTTATAAATGCATTTTGGAGCAAAAAAAAAAAAAGGCAACACAAATTATTTAAAATACTTTATAAACATCAACATTGAAAATTAATTGAAGGTTTTGAAACAATTAGCTTGTGGGAATGGAGAGAGAGAGAGAAGGAATTTTACTATAGAAGTTTATATAAGTAAAGATATTCTCTAAAATTAAAAACTTTTTTCAATGAAAAGAGTGTTATGTATTTTAAAATATCTTTAAATTAAGATTATATATGTGTGTACATGTATATATACATAATTATTTCAGTTTTTTTCCAGATTTGGGGGAAGGAAAAATGTTGATTAGTTTCATAAATTGCTAAAAATAATTTTTTTTGTTTTGAAAACGTTTAAATTTTTTTTACCTGAAATTTAAATTATCTTATTGTTATACTATTTTATTCATTTTGGTTAATTTGCTTGTTTACACATGTAGCAATGTTATTGAGAAAAGTATGACTGTATTAAATTGACTACTATTAAATTTTATCTAAAGAGCTGGAGGAATTCTATTTTTGAAAATAATTAACTTGTTAATTGGGATAAAAATGCTTCGGAACTTACAAAATTTCGTTTAATTCAATGCATTTAAGAAATTTCTTAAATAGTGATACAATTCATTGCAACTTTTTGGAATCAGGGAAAACTCGAAATTGTTGCAGTAATTTCATTTTTGTTTGAAATTAAAAAAGGAATGTTCAATAATGCATTAAATTCATAATTTATAAAATGAAGTTAGTTGCAGTTTGAATTGAGAAATATATAATTTTTTCTTGTTCTTAAGTTGAAATCTTTCATAATATTTTTTGGTACTTTTTTATTTTGGAATTATATTTTTCTTTTTCATCATTTATTACACTTTTTAAACCATTCATATGGAATTATTCAATCATAAAAAGGTTGAGATTTAGTTGAAGAGAAAGAATTGTTCGAATAATTTTAAAGAGATTTAAATGTTCTTTCTACAGTTCAGTTTCACACTCAAAAGTGTATAAATATATTTATATATTCATTAACTTCTTGTCTTAAATTTTAGGAAAATAATGGAAGAATGCTACAATATGTGCTATAACAAAATATGCTATTTTTTTGTTTTTACCAGATTCATTTCTCTTTATTTTATTCATAACTAGCATACTTTAGTAGAATGAATTTTCAAGAGTCTCTGCATAATGATGTAATACTTAAAGAGTATTATACTACACATATAATATCCATGCACTGATAATTTTACTGTCTGAAAGAAAAAACAAATAATATGAATTTGTGAGTATTTTAAAAGCAGGATTTTGTTAGAAAAAACTGATGCAAATTTTTAATAGTAAGAAAAGTATTGATATTCAGTATGGACGTTTTTTAAAATGTCAATTATGATCATTTTTCTAAACACTGTTCATTTCTCTGACATTATCTTATGAATAAAAACTGCATGATGATTTAGATTATTATTTTCTTGTAATTATTTTTTTCTTTTAATAGTAGATATTGGAAATTTTGTAATTCTGTTGTCTTTGTTAATTTTTGGTCATTAGTAAAATAATAAAGCTAGGAAAGGTACACCTAATGAAATTTTAATTAACATTTTTCAATTAAATACTATTTTTAATTTTTATTTTTGTGTTACATTTTTTGCAGGTTTGACAAACAAAATTTTTGGAACAAGACATTGTGATTTAATCTTAAAAATGTGTTGTAAATTCTATGCCTTTTTTCCAAGTTCAAATTAAAAATTGTTTTAAATGCAATAACATATTGATTATAGTTTTCTTTGCTATTATATTATATTTGTGTAAACATTTAAATATTGCTTTTAAGCTTTAAAATGGTTATTTTGTATAATTTTTCTACATTTTTAATTATTTATTTTTATTAGAGGAAAATGCATTACATTATAAAATAATTTTTTGTCTTTTTTTTGTATCGGATAATGCCAATTTTAAGGCATCTAATTTCATTTCTTTACATTAATTTCAAATAAAGTTGTGTGTTTTTAGTAGTTATTTTTCTTTTTTTTTAATGTCATGTGATATATCTATGTAATATTTGCAATTTTTAAACAAAATTATATTAGAAAAAATATATTTAGTGTTTGGATTATATGATTTTTCTTTCTCGTATTTGTCTTGATGGAAACAAATCCATTTTTAAAGCAATTCAAAACTGAATCTCTAAATTTTTCAAAATAACATTATAACAGGTATTTTAAAAATATAAGTTACTTTTTTTTTTGATATTATTTTTATGTTATAAATTTGAAATATAGTTATTTCTTTTGATACTTTTTTTTTATCCTATGCCAAACTCTGGTATGTCCTCCATCACTCTATGACGAGCAGCCCAATACAATTCAAAAACACAATAAAATCTAAAAGGATCTTTTGATACTATATTATATGAATATGTTATAAATTAATATGAGTGTATTTCTTTCTATTCGCTATTTTTGTAAGTTTTATCTGATTTTTTCTTAGATGTAATTCATAAATTTTTTCTGTGTTTTGAAGTTATATAAGATATATAAATAAATTTCATATAATAATTTCTTTTTCTGGAAAATGCTTTATAATTAGAAATTTTTTTTTTATATAATTAAAAATAAAAGTTTTGAAAAATGAATTTGTGTCTGAAAAATATTTTTACTGACATTGCTATTATTAAATTAGATTTTAAGTTATTTTGATGTGTTGCAATTTTTTATTAGATAATTTCTTTTAATTCATTCATCAAAATTATGGTATATTTTAAGGAATGTTCAATTTTTTTCTGACAGATATGGCACTTTCATGGAACCAAATTGAAAGGGAGTCACTCATTGACACTTCAGCTATTTTTCCCAGTGATGAACAATTACTGTCTCTTTATAGTCGATGTCAGAATCACCCAAATCAGTTTGCTGTAAATATTGCTAGAATGATATTCTCACCTGAAGAAATGAAGAATTCCAACTGTCGAGGAGTGAAACAAAAGTTTGCCTTGGATAAAGGAAGACTTACTTTCATACGTAATGCCGTTATTAAGTATTACCGGATTCCACCTTCTTATCAAGTTGAGATTTGGAAGCAATGCATGCAGGGAATAGATACAAGATGTCGTCACGAAAGACGACCTAAGTTAAAGGATATTATATTTTCCTAAACAATATTGACCAATATATTGCTCCTTTGTTTTAGAATTATTTCTTATTGGTAATTTCACTGCTAAAAATATCTTCAACATATTTATATTCTACCTTTTAGGTTATATTTTATTCCCTGTTTTTACCCTAATGATATCGTATTAATTTTAATTTTATCTTTTTCTTATTATTTAATATGATATAAGTAGAAAATATAAATCTCAATTTAATTTGTAAATTATCTACAGCATTTATTAAAATTCTGAATAGTAGTAAGATTGATTGAATTGTGAGGAATTATATGGCAACAAATACTATTATCCTTGTAGAAGTAAGATGCAGTTGCTGAAAAGTTTCTTTATGGAATCATTGTGATGCTTAATGTGATTTACTCTCTTTCTATGGTTGCAAATTGACTCTTAATATATTTGAGAAATAGCAATGTTTGTAAAAAAAAGTTGTTGGTTACTGTGATTCTAAAATTATAAGGAATGCACACAAAAAAACCATATTAAATTACACCTCTAATTTCTAAGATATGACTTTAATTCTTATTATATTACCATAAAATTCCTCTCATGCAACTATTCAAACAATAAAATTGATTTCAACAGCTATTTTCAGAAAATACCATAGTTTTGAAACAAAGTATAGATGTTTTTAAAAAATCTTATTAATAAAAATTTGAAAAGAAGTAGAAGTTTTACCATTTCCTGCATAAATGCCAAATGATTGACATTTTGATGAATAACTAGTGGAATTTTAATATCGCACCACACTATTTTCTTTAGTTTTTTGGTACTTTTCTGTTTCACCGGTGCAAATCTCGCCAAGTTGGCTACCCAACACACACATAGAAAATATTAATAGGTTTAATCCATTTTTAATGTATTAGGAAAAAGAGGTTACTGATAAGAAAAGACCAAGACTTGTTTTGAAAGTGTAATGGTAAAAGGTTACTATCAGGAATATTCCATTGGGCGATAAAAGCCTGCCCCAGCAAAATGGGAAAGTACCAGTTTTTTTCTAGTCCATTGACAATCTTCTATAATCAATCATAGTATTTTTTTTATTAGTAGTTGTTCTTTCTACTTGTTGAGGTTTGTAGTTCAGATATAAGTGTACAATTTCGTATTCTGCGGTTTAACTATAAGATTACATCAATGCATTAAAACTTACTGCACCCATTACAATTTTTAATGTACATTACTTGCAATAAGATTTTGAATTCGAAAGAATACTATCTCCTTTTTATATTATTACCTATATTTAAGCTCTTGATCCAAAACTATTACTACTTTTTATTGTGCATCATACATTCTGCCGTATTACGTTCACCTGTACTTTCAAACTGCATTTTTTCAGTTTGGTTGTATTCGTAATGTGACCCCCCCTTTTTTTTACGAAGAAACCTGAAATGTACATGTGAAATGCTGTTATCTTTTGTAGTCCAAAAAGAGAGTGTGAATAGTGTAAAAGTAAATAACCTGACATAATTAAAAATTCCTTTAAAAAATGTATATTTTGCAATTTAAATGGAATGGAAGATGATTATTTTTTTATATATCAGAGAAACAGATATGGTGAAGATGAAACAGAATTCGCCTGAAGATATAATAAATGACAAGTAAGACAAACTGTTCATGTTACCAAATAAAGAAATTTTTTTAAGGTATGTCACATTCCTTTTAAATAATATCATTGAATTTATTGTAGAAATCTCTAATTTTTTTATGTGAATCTGTTTTTTTTAAAGCTATAATTTATATCTAGTGTTTAATGTGCAGTCGTAAATTTATTTTTTGTGTTAAAAGTGCACATTATATGGTAATTATAACATCTCTGCAAATCATAATTAAGTTTGAATAGTATATTTATTCAATTTTGTATAAACATAAATTCTAGCTAATTATTAATATTTATAGCATTTACTTTTGCAGCCAGATGAGCAAATTATTTACCTTTAACTAAAGTTAAGATTGTTTTTTTACTTATCATAGTTATTTTTTTTTTGTATTTTTATAAAAATATGTATATTGTTTTAAAATATACAATTATAAGAAACTGTTAAAAGCAAGTTTGTTTTTATTATGTATTTGAATAATGAATGTTGAAAAACCAAATTTTCAATTAATAAATATTTCACATTTAGTTGAAATTTATGTTCATTTAGTACATAAATTGTGATATTAGCACTAGAATTTAGTGTTGATAAATTATATATATAAAATTAATATAGTTAAATGAATATAATATAAGTTAAAAATGAATACATATAAGTTAAATATGCTATATAAAATGAATAAGTTAAATATGATGGAATGCTTATTTTTTTAAATATTAATTTTTCTTAATACTTGTTTCAAAATTAAGTAGTTTAAATATTCTTATATTAGAGATTTACTGTCATTTATAATTATTTTTTAAAAATATCATTGATACTAAATTTTCTTTAAATTCACAAACCAAATTATGAATTAAAGGAATTTAAAGTAAAGTAATCTTATAGTTGGCCCATGTTTAAAAAATATCTGAAAAATAATATACAGTGAAATACGTTAACATGAAATAATACTACAATCCTGACTAACTACTATGTATTTTCATGCATTTTTTTCTCCTAACACGCAAAAATTTCCCTTCACTTAATAAAATGTTTTAGAAAGTTTCTGTAAAATTGGACTGATAATATGAATACAGCTTCAATTATGGCAGACAAAGACATTTTGTCCAAAATTCAAAAAATATTATTGATGCAGATTCCGACGACGAAAATGTAATGAATAATGCAACTCCCCTGTTCCTACATCATCTGAAATATTGAACATTATGAAAGGTATGTGCAGTTATTTAGACACACATTCCCCATGGTGAAATGAATAACTAAATGGACAACATCGAACACTTTGATGCCTAAAAAAAGATCTCAATTATTAAAAAAAAACTCAATAAATGTTTTTCAAGAAACTTGAAAATTTTGCATTAAATTTCATTAAGTTCTAGTGAATATTTTTGTTTAACAGATCTTTATTAAATTCATGCACATATACATATCTATGTAAATAAAATGTACTCTAATAAACTTAATTTTGTTGGATATGTTTTTTTTTTTGCAATATCCTTTAACATGAAAAAATATTCAGTCCCCTCAGTTTCGTGTTAAATGATTTTCATAGTAACAAATATTTGGCTGTTGTGTTTATAAGTTGTACATTTTTTTATTGCTATTCATAAAACAAAATGATTTTTTTTAAACAATATAAAAATATATATAAATTAAATGAAACAAGACTAATTTTAAAAGTAATGAATGAATTTAAATTAATTTTGAAATCTCTCTCAATACGTATAAATATTTAGAGTTTTATGGGTTTGTAATGAATAAGATTTTTTTTCATTGTATAATATTGCAATTTAATTTTTTTGATTTAATATAGTAAATTTCTGTAATTCAGCAATATAATATATTTTGAATGTCAGGTGTATATTAAATTTTTTTTCAAACACATTTTTTAGTGTTATTAAATACCAAAAATACTAAGCAATACATAATTTTTTTCTTGTAAATTGCACAGTTCATTTTTTAAAATTATTCTTACCAATGCACTAAATTTCATCTTGGTTTTATATAGTGTAAAAATGTTAAGGAATTATGGAAAAACCATAATATACTGACAAATAAGCCTGCTGAAATTCGACTGGCCCTGTGAGAATTGTTAGATGACATTTTGTGATGTGTCAACTTTTAAGTTAAAGTCAAGAATTTATATCAATGGAATCAGAACTCCAGAGACCTAAACATACCTGCACTAGATCTCTTATTATTGATATTTTTTTCCAATCAAAAAGGGACTAGTGGTTGAAAAATTACTGACAATTGATAGAAAATGTTGTGGGTGAGTGAAAAAAAACATAGCACTATTCAGCTACACTGGGGCTTTTGGTGATGGACATAATTTTGAGCCATGGTCAATTGATGAGGCCAACACCCCCTCTCTCCTAATTTCCACACCACACCAACAGGACATTTGAGCCTTGACATATTTAATGTGCATTGCTGTCTACGTGGTAGGTCTTTAGCCGTACTAGGCTCAAAAGTATGACACGCTGGCTACATGTCCATTAGGCTACCGCGGCCACACAGAAATTGCAAAGGGGAATGACTAGAGATATCTTGAACATTCTTTAAAATAAACACATCCATAGATATTGTAACAACTATTTAAGTATAACTATCACCTTTCTGTTAATTCTCCAGTTTGTAACTAATCCATGATGTTTTTATTCGTAAATATGATCTATATAAAACTAATTTATGAATAAACTTTGTCACCCATCTGGTATAGTGGTGTAGGGCTTGCATTTGAATCCCGGAGAAGACATGGATATTTGTAAATGTATAGTGCCTTTGTGGCATGGGGTACTTTAAATAGCCGTCGAGCCGCAAGTCCTTTCGTGTGGTTGGTGGAAGAGAGGTGGGAAGCCCCTGACCTTCCCCCAGGGTGTTCTACCTAAAAATTGGGGTGGAACTGAGCTAAATCATACTATCATCTGAATGGTGCTCAAAGCTATGGCCAACAACAGGCGTACATCTAGCCCCTTGCCATGATGAATTTCATGGGCCTGAGTCTGACACAGTTGAGATCAGGTGGCATAAGAAACAACATGAATAAATTATTCAAATAACATTACACTATCCATTTAATATTACCAGCCAAATCAGAGTGAAATATTTCTTGCCATAAGTAACATATTTGTGAGTCCATGTAAAAGTTCATTCACACAAATGAGAAAACACATTTATATTCAAACATTGTGCTAAATACATATTTATAGGAGAGTGCAGTATATGGGCAATCTTAATGGCCAGCAGTGTAGAATCAATAATTGTGCAGAATGTCTTGAAATAGAGATTGCATTATATGTACTACACATTTATCCAAAAATTATTTCATAAATTGTGATAATCAAGGAAATTAAATAGGTTTAAATAATTTTATAAGTGATTATTAGTATTAATATGCATATGGTATATGTAATATAATAAAAAGGAAATTTTTTCCCCTTCGTATAAATTTTCAGAAATTACTATAGTTTGAATTTAAACAGATTTTAGCACCTATTTTCAATTTAGTTTTAAATTTCTTATTGTTTCTAACAAATGTTAAACTTACTGTAAATAAAGTTCTTAAAAAATATAATTAAAATGCAAATATTTGAAAAAATGGCTTAAATATTTTTATTTATGCAAATTGCTTTGAATAGATGTTACGGCATGGAAAAAATTGTTTAAGGAAAATAAATAAATATATACATCTGTAATATAACTTCCTTAAAAATTTAAAGTAACAGTTTTTTACGAAAAGAATAAAAATGCAGAAACAGAACCGTATTATGACATTTTTAATTCTTGGCAATATGCCACAAAAGAACAAAAACTAAATTTTATGAATTTATTTTGCTTTACAAGCATAACATGAATTAATGTAACATGACTCAGTTCACATCTGAGGAATTCTGAAAAATTTGCATGACTTTCATTATTAATACAGTAAATTTTTTAAAAAAGCACAACGAAAAACATACAAACAAAATATCAATTCTAATTTAATGTTCACAAAGGTATTTTTTAGTACATTACATAGATTAGTTAGAATATCTGAAGTTGTTGATATATCATTAGTTCTTTTGTTGCTTCTTCTTGGGTTTCAACATATTGTAAAGACCAATGAGAGCAAGTGTACCAAATGTGGCATACGTTATCTAAAAAAAAAAAATCAACGATACACATAATGTTCTTTTATTTCTTAATCCAGTAAGACCACATAATTTCAAATCATATAAAAATAATGAGTTAACCCTTAAATGCATATTGTGCTAATTGTTTACATTTATTTTCACATAATTTTATTCAAAAACTTGAGTGCCTGTGTTTCCGAATGCATGTTAGTAACTATAGGCAATAAATGAATATTGAAAGAAAAAAGTTGACATAACGTTTGGTGGGTAAATTAACTCGTTTTTTGACATCTGAATGTGGTGTGTCATGAGAGAGAGAGAGAGAGAAGTTCAGTGTAGTCAGACATAGTTTCTACCGTCGAGTTCCTAAAAAAATTATTTCTAATATGTTATCAGGTAAGCTATCAATGTCTGATGTTGTATTTGAAAATTAAATTTCATACAAGCCAGATTTTTGGAAAATACTGTATGTTGCCAAATGTCATGCATTTGTTTCATAAGTAATTATAAGTAGGTACTTTTGGTGTCTAGGGCCTTTTAGCCTAGTTTGCTGTCTAGACAGCTTTTCTGGATTTATTTGCACAAAAATAGGAAATGAAGTCATTTCTAAAGACAAAGAGGATATGGGGGATCTCAATGAAATTGATAATCACCTGGTCCTACAAGATATGATAAACAAATTAGGGGACAATAATGATGAAGACCATGAAAATCTTCTCTCGACACGAAGAAAGATGATTGAACCACTTCAATAAACCAGAACATTTGAATAGTCAACCACATTCAAGCCTTCTTTGTGTTGCAGCTTGGAGGCAGCGAAGTAGAGAACTTATATGGATAAAGCATAATTTGCAATACAGTGAAGAACATATACGTTTCACAGGAAATACAGACCTTCCCCTCCACTAGCCGCGCTTGGAACACAATTCCAATTTTTGTCTGAATTCATAAATGAGGATATACTTACTTTTTGTGGAGCAAACAAATTTATACATCGAGCAATAAATTTTTTTTTGTCTCCAACTGTCCTCTTGTACCTGCTACTGAAATCTGTCAATTTCTAGGTATTATCATACTTATGTCTGTGTACCATTATCCAAATGTCAGATCCTACTGGGGTAAATATGGCTTCAATCATATACAACAGATGACTGTAAATAGATTTGAGAAAATAAGATTCGTAATTCATTTCAATGATAATGCACAGCACAAGCCGGTTGGACACCCAAACCATGATCCTCTTCATAAAATAGGACTAATTGTAGTACACTTGAACAAATTGTTCGTGAGTGTGGCACCATTTGACCAAAGGCTCTCTCTAGATGAGCAAATGTGTTAGACTAAAGGAGCTCATTTTATGAAACAATATTTACCCAACAAACCCTTAAATGGGGTTTCAAGTTATTTGTTTTGTGCTCGCTCTGGATATGCTTATAGTTTTGAAACATTCTGGTAAACAAGATGTTGACAACTTAACCAATGATTCTGATGTTGGCGTAGTTGGTGATACAGTGATTAGATAGTGTCGATCAATTCCATGAAAAATGAACCAAATCCTATATTTTGACAATTTCTGTACATCCGATTTGCTACCATTGCCTATTGACTCACAGAATATATGCATTGGGTACTATTCAAAGGAACTGCATTGGAAAGAATTGCATAGTGCCAGGTGTAAAAGATTTTGATTTTTTTTTTTTTGGACTGAGTACATCAAATGCAAGGTTGCTTTGTTAAAAAAAAAAATCACAATTGCTTTGCTGTATCTCATTCATAAGTAAGGAAATTGCTATACAAATGAATAAAAATATAATATGACTATTTGTATAAGTTATAGTAAATTTTAGCAATAAATGCATATTGTTGCCAAAAGTCTACATACTATTTTTTAAAAAAAAATAAATATTCTATATTATTACCAGGATTTTTAAAATTATTTTTTTAACCTAACCTATGACTAATTTCCTACAATATAAGATTGTTTTTAGTTCAAAACAAATAATCATGCTTTTAAGGGTTAAATTCCATAAACATTAACCTTTGTTACTTCAAAGAATGGTTTCAACAGAAGCAAGCCTCATGCATGTTGATGCTTAAAAACACTACTAAGAAACAATATTAATAGCAAAGATTCAAAAATACTTATGCAGTAGCATATCTAGAAAAGGACAATCTGCTTTGGGTAGCATTTTTTAATGGTCTAAACTTAAAAAAAATTCAATTTTACCCTAAGCTCATAAATGTCTAAATACATGTACAAAAGAACACCAGCAGTTAATATCTTTATCCCCCTTGTTATTGCAAATAGCACTGTAACTGGTCATCGATAATGGCAACAGAGAACAGAAATGTTTGGATATTTAATGATTACAGGGACCTTGAATTGTTATCGCCAACATGAACATTGGTGATATCTTATAAAATACATTCACCACAAACACAATGATAAAACAGAATTTGATGTGTTTTCTATGTGTTGCTGTGTTTGGCTTCATGATTTCTGTAACCAATAAGTACCCACACTCATTACCACAATGTGATCGAAGGTTTAAGTTAATAATTGCATACTTAAACTGTTTCAGAAAATTGTTTCAAGGTAGGTCATTAAATTTCTTATGTTTTTTTAAGAAATCTTTCTACAAGTACTCCTAACTTTGACATTTTCTCTTTATTTTTATTCATTTATTTGACTGAGCATGTGTATTTTAAACACATTGACTACGAACCATGAGTTGTTGCCTAGGTCACCAATAACAAGTTATTTGTAGTTTGTTTACTTGCTATATTCATGCAGCTACAATGAAATTCTTTGTATATCAATGTTTTATCTTCAAATACAATAAAAACAATTGTAACAGAATGAATGTTCAATTATTCAATCATTAGCAAGTACAAATAATGAAGAATAAGTTCTTATCTTAATAAAATTTTAAAAACAAAATTGATTTGTTCCAGAAACAGGGACATCTTAAGGCATGGGCCAAATGGTTCGGGGCCTCGTCTCATTTACAACTAGGCCTTAATAAGATCATAATTTGAATAATTTCAACTGTCAAATGTTTATTTACAGTTGTATTCTGCAAAAAACGGAATATTGGACAATATGTCAACTATCTACATGTGATGACCCTCATCCATGTATAGGCCTACCACCATGCACCATCATTACTCGTTCAATCAAAAGGCAGTAGTCGGTTTGCATGATTATAAGCCATGCACATTTATTTGTTCCAGTTTAATTCTTGTGCGAGTGTTTGATAATGTATTCTATGCATAGTCTACTTTTAAGAGCCATAGGTGGGGCCTACATTTGTATAAGGGCCCAGTGCTACTTTTACAAAGGGGCTTAGAGCCTCAAGAAGTCCCTGTCTAGAGATCATTATTAGCACTAAAAGAGATTTAAAACAGTTTACTATAGTAGCTATCTTTAATACCAACTATGCAAATATTTATACAAACTAAAAACTCAGTTCTTGTAGCATCTGAGAACTACTTTGAACAGAATAAAAAAAGAGCAATTTTGAATTTCAAAGATATACTAATTATCATTAATGAAATAATGCCCTTAATGTAATTTATACCTATACTCAGTAGCTTGATTTCTAACAAGCTATACTGGTATACAGCTGGAAGCAGGGTTGAGTTCCCCAAAACATAATAAATTAAAATTAGTTTTAACTATACAAGAATAAAAAATTCGTTGTATTATCTTTCACCAAACAAAGTGATCATTCTTCAAAAGATCATTTATGCTGTTAATTTACAATAATCATTTTTGTATTTAGTTTTTATTGACTACATTTGAAAAATATTTTAACTAAATTCTTTCCAGAGTAATTTTTTAACACCACTTTTATATACTTGAACTGCAACTGACACTAGAATATACAAGGATATACAAAAGTACATAACATAGCAAAAATTTTAAACATAATATAATTAACAAATATTTTTAATTTTGCATGAAATTAATTTAATAAATGTAGACAAATTAACAAAAATGAGCAGTTGTTGGCTAAATAAATTTAACTTACATTAGATCTTCCACGAATAGTGTATGTATTGAAATGTTTTTGCCATCCTTTAAACTGAGCATCACTATGGGCTTCACCGCCGCCAGCCATTACTGAAATATTCCAATAGTAAATTAAACTTATTTTCTAAATGTTATTTATATATTTTATATTTAGTATAACAAAAGAAATCAATTACAATAGGATGTTAGAAATAAAAAAATTAACGTTAATTGCCAATGGTCACATTTTCTTAACAATAAAACTAAAATTTGAAGGCATATAAAGTTTTTGGTTCAAAATGAAATGTAAGTTGAAACTCTTTAATTTAGAAATTTTTTTTCAATAATTATTTTACTGTGGCAAAATGAACTTTTGGTTAATTCTTATAACATTAAATTTCTCTGATAACCTTAATTGAGATAATTTAGTGAACTTTTTAAATAGTTACTAAGGAATTACAAACAATTTTCACCCCTCACTCATTACTTTGCTTTAACCAATGTTCTTGTTCATAGTATTCCATAAATATCACTTCAAAATATTGCTTTTTAAAGAAGTATGTAAAAGTTTACTTGTGCATGTTCGAAGAAAAATCTCCAATAAAGACATTCTGAAATAATTTCCTAATCATTTTGTATGGTAAATTAGTACTAACATGTATATTTTGACACCTTAATGTAGTCTAAAAGCAAGACTCAGAAAAAATTATTTAAATAAAATTATTGCTACCATGCTAAATGATCTTCAATGCATATGTTAACATAATAAAGTCATGCTTGGAATAAAACATAAGTTAACATATAGATATTTCTCATTTTTTTAAAAATCTAAAACTATGAAGATTGTTAGATATTTTAAAAAATATACAAATAGTGGGTAATTTTAAGTATAATACTCTTGACCAATATCTTCATATCAAAAGATGTTGCCCAAAGCTGCAATATGCAACCAAAAATGGAAACCGCTCCCTTGTAAGTAAGTTGTCAGTAAAAATAAGGATGACAGCTTTTAGCAATAACTTTTTGCTTTGTGAAATCGGTTGACAGTACCATATGGAGAAATAGCTACAGTATAAAGACTATATCAGAAAATCTCCTAACATCTTGATGACAATTTCTGATTTGTAGATAAAAAAAAGCCAAAACTAAGTGCCCAGAATACTCCAAAAACTATACCACAGCTCTATTATACTAGAAAAATGTATCATAAGCTTAATCTGTATTAATTAGTAAACAAATTTATAAAACAGTAATTATCTTAATATAATTTTTCGTATTTTCCAAATGTATCTCTTAATATTGAAAAAGAATACAATTTATGTTATAAATGTTACAGTTCATAAAATGATCAATTAACTGAAATAGTTTTGATAAAACTAAGGGGTGATATTAAAAGTTTATGACCTTGGAAAGGTCAAACTTTTATATGCTTCAAATGTTAGCTGCTGGTTGAAATATAAGCTGATTCGCTAATGTAAAAGATAATTTAGAAAGCATTAAAAAATACTTAAAAAACAATAGTTCTTCACATATTAAACTTTTAGAAAGCATTCATAAATATTAAAATGTAGAAATTTTGAAAGATTTTTATAATGAACACATGTATAAACACCATATTCTTCTTAAATTGCACCTAGGAACCTAGGACTTTTGCTCTAAAAGGGAAATTTTAGGAATGAAAACTATGTAATGTAATAATTTTTACTTGAGACATACTCTCTTTTTTTAATTATATTTTAAAAATATTAAGAAAAGAGCAAGTTAGAAAATTTATTTTTCAGGGTTCGCTAATAAATTATATATTTTAATTTTAAAACAAATCAATGATAAATATATTTAAATAATTTTCAAAATTAATGTGTGTGTATGAAACCACCTAATTTAATATTTTTCGCCATCAAAAAGCAACCATGGTTAAGAAAATTGAAAACTTCAAGGTGCAGCAATTTTAGAAATGAGTTAATTTCATAATATTTATGTAGTTAAATACAGGTTATCAAATCTACGCGAAAAACAAATTATTTCATCTATTTTAAAATGACAGTGTTCACCAATTTAGCAGATAACTTCAGAAATGAAGAATATAACGAATACACTTTCTCTTTAATGCAGTAATGAACAACTGAAAGATTAATCTCAGACTTACTATACGATTATAAATACGAATTAAATAGTCACACTCCCAATAACAAGTTACACAGAAGTTAACAAGTACAATCACATTGATCAAAAACACACAACTGCTTTTCGCCAAAAGTTGAGTTGCAATCATGAATGCTTAAGCCGTGTAATGCATATTTTTAATTATTGCACATTCACAAGATTTTTATGCACTTACTCAAAGGAAATAAACAAAATGAAAAAGTACACCCAGTGAAGATGTCAGGGATTAAATCGCAATATATATTAATGCATATCAATAATTTAGAGATCGATGCTAAAAAATCCGCAAGTAAAATTTTTTGAACGAAACAAGAAAGTTTATGCTTTTTAATTGATTGGATTTTTTAAAGTCTTTCATAAAAAGGCGGAAAAATAAAAATCCATTTTTTAAAAAATTTTCTTAACAAATGTATACTTAGAATTTGGTAATTTGAAGTGAAATCAGCTTTTTGTTGTGTTTACAAATGTGGAAATAAAAGTTTTGCCGAACATGTTGATATGTATTTATTAGACTCGGTTTTAAAAAATTTGTTATTTTTACACTAAAATTGATTTATGCTTCTCTACGTGAGTAATTTCATTCACATCTATTTGTGGTTGCTTCCATTGTAAACTTAAATGATCTAGTTCCGCTTTGAGAATGACATTATTTTAGCTATAAAATATGTCTATCAAATGATTAAGTATTGATATGTTTGGCCGATTAAAATTTAACATGAGGGTCTTAGGCTTCATTTTCTCAGTTCTGCTTTTCGCAGGTATATCTCATTTTTACTTATAAAAGAATTAAATTAATTATTTATTGGTAGTTTTTCTAAAACTTGATATTTATGAGGTATTAATTTTTTATTTTTTAGTTGTTCTTAGTTTCAAACTCTTGGCTGATGCTGTTGAAAATTCAAGAATCCATACAAGGTTTGTTAATTTACCTAAAATATTTGAAATGTTTGAATTTTTTTTATTATTTATATGAGAAGTTTTGTGGAGTTTTTTAAAAGTCAAGAAGATAAATAATGTGCTTAAATTAATTAGATATAGGAACTAAATCATAAAAAACAGCCTTTATCATGAAGTTTAGTACTTTTATTATATTTTGAAATATAGAGTACAATAATTGTGATGCATAAGAAATTAAGAAAGTCCATTACAAATTAAATCTGTACATTTTCCTATAGTTCTTCCCAAATTTTAACATAAAGCAATATAGATATACTCAATACATTCATAATAATTTATGGAATATACATTTTAAAAAAAATTTGCACCGAGTTACATATTTTAGTCTTTAATATCTTGATACTCGAATATGATTTATCCCATCTCTGTTATTAATTTTTGAGCATAATTCATTGTGTTTCAATATTTATACAGATGCTGTTCAAATAACCTTCCCCAAATGTGTTACACTGACTTTTTATATCAAATGCTAATGAAATTTCAACAGTTACGGCTTTGGGAGACATTTTGTTGTTTACATAGAATCAGTATATTGTTTGAGCAAGGTCAATCTTGGTTGAGTTGATAGATATTCTGGATTAGAAAATCATAGGCATAAATTTATAGAAACAACTTTAAATCTTTCAAATGCAACTGCAAGAAAATATAGTACAAATCCTCATTTTTTCATTAAAAAGGCAAAGGAAAGTTTAAATGCATTTTAATGAATTAACTTCTAATCACTGATTTTAAAATCAGAAGGAAATATTTAAAATTACTATTTTCAGTTAGTCGGCTCAGTGCCTTAGAGGTAATATGCCTGCTTTGTAAGCTCTAGGTTGCAAGTTTGATTCCAGCTAGAGTCAATAGGTTTTCTGGATGTGAAAGTTGTGGGCACACATGTCGTATGATTATATGGCATGTAAAGGATTCCTTGAATATCAATTTGGCTCTGGAATTCTCAGCAAAATTAAATCACAGCAATATTTATCATCTGATGAGAGCTTGAATTGAATAAATACAAGTGTCAGAAATTTAGTTGTGGGAGCTTCTCTTAGATCGTGCCACCAGTGAAATGGCTTTTACATTTGGGAACTTGTCATCCCTGTAGAGGCTTAACTGCTAAATGCAGCCCATTAGAAAAAGAAAAATGTGTTTGGAAGTTTGAGATATATGGTCAACTTACATATGCTCTTGATACCTTTATTTTAGCATAAGAACAGGTAAATTTTTCATGTTTATTACATTACAGGTAAATTTTTCATGTTTATTAGCTGCTTTGGCTAATCCTTTTTCTTATAAAATTGAAATGTTGATTCCATATTGTCTAAGTATTAAGTATTTAACCACTAAAATAATGCAAATTAAAAGTTTGGTACTTTTATATTAATTGCTTGCCAGTGATGACTATATATGTTATGATTTATAGCAACCTATTTTAACTACAGGACAAACAAACATTTGTCAAAGGTATATGGTTTACAGGAAAGTACTAAAAATTTTATGGATAGTTTTGTTTTATGTGTAAAAGAACTATCATTTATGGGAAAACATGTCAGGTGAATTGAGAAGGTTTATACATTCTTTAAAACAGTATCAGAAATAAGAACATAAGTAATGTGATCAGGGACGTAGCTACCGCCGTATCAATGATACGGGGCCCCCAAACTACAGGGTCCCATCATGTGTAACTACAGTACCTATTACTAACAGGGCTTTCTTTTCTAAAAAAGGGCCCCAAAGGAGTTTTGATACTGGGCCCACTCAAAACTAACTAGCTATGTCAGTGAATGTGATTCAAATTAGGAATTTCAATTAATGAGTGAATTAAAAAAAATAAAATTGTAATTTATGAAAATTAGTACCAAATTAGTACTTAGAATAGGACTTTTACACTTTAAGACTGTTATTTCTCAAAAGTACCTAATCTTTTTATAATGACTGGAATAATATTGAATATAGATATATTTTATTTAAAATGCTGTATGTTTTGTGTATAGTTGAAAAACTCTTTGTTTTTGATGTGTAACATCTTTCCTCTTGATTGCTGGAGATTTGTGGGAGGCGATTTCGTGAAATGGGACGGAAATGCATAACAGGAAGTTGGGGAAGCGCGTGCTATTTAGTGAAGTTCTGTTTTTCTCATTCATTTGGGAGGGGCTCCACCCCATCCCGCACCCCCTGCTGTCGAGGCTGTGGGATCTTTGTTTTCTCACTTTATTATCAGAGAAGAAGCAAACTCCTTTAGGCAGAGCCGTGGTTAGACAATGACAAACGCATTTCGATACCTGACTTCGATTGCTGCGTACAATTTAAACGACCGGGCCACAGAGCAGCTGGTGTCGCGATCTATCACAAACAGAACAACTCACATGTTGTGGCTCTCATATGGATATTACTTATCGTCAAACAAGTAGACTGGGTACTGTTAGTCAAGATATTGGGGACATATGTGCGGCAAAATGCTTATTTGAAAATGGACAAACAGTGATTTCGATGGTCGTATACATTTCTCCGAATCAAACGGTACAAAAAATTAAAGATTTCCTGCATTTTTTACTTTTACCATATACCGATGGTGGTTCTGCTCTTTTTTAAAAAGAAACTATCACTCGCTTCCCATGATTTTGAGTTGTGATTTTAAAGTTAACTTCAGTTTGCTAGAAGCCGAGCCACTCATAGCTTTTTTGAATGATGAAATCAAGCTCGAAATGAACATAAATCTAAATGTTTCGACAACTAACATTGGTACTGTTATTGATGCTATTTTTCAACGGTTTTTAAATACTTTGAAAACACAAGTATATGTGTCATATTTTATTTATCATAAATTATCATTACCGCTCTTCCTCAAATTGAACAAGAATAATTATTTTTGATAAAAAATTGCATTACTCTTTGTGTTAATTAAAGAAAATTCTCATTAAAGATATAATTATTCCATAGAAAATTATTTCCAATCATACTCGATTCATTTTTTCAGGATTTAAGTTGCTATTGCGAATTTACAACGATAACAGGTCAGATGTTACACATCGTATGCAACTACTGTAAGGCTCGTTTTAATTAGGGAGGTATTTGGTGATCTAAGTTCAATTCATTTTGTGATCAAGCTTGTTTATCAAAATATTTATATCTGAACAGTTGAAATGAATTAAAAAAATAGTATTTAATGTTGGATTATTGCAAAATGTTCAATTTTTTTAAATAATGTTTTTGGAATGAATAAATATTGCATATTTGAATTTTGTTAAAAAACATATTTATTTTTTAACATTATTTCAGGAACAATTCAGAAATCATGCTGTTAAACAAAAAAATTGAAAGTTTAGTTTCTCAGGTTAATAAATTAAAAGACTTGTCACCAAAAAAATTTCCAAAAGTAAAAGAATTGAGCTATTTAAGCAAGAAGAGAATATTAGTAAGTTACATTTTTCCTTTTTGTTGATTTATCTTTGAATGATTAATGAATTTTAATTAAATTGTTTTTCTATTGTAAATAATATCTGCTGAACTATTTCTATGTAAAAAAATCTGGTGCTTGTATATAATACTGTTGACCAATTTCATGAATCAAAAGATTTTGCCAATCATTGACAAATACTTTTATGATACATGTACAAAAAAATTCCCTTGCATATTCTTTTTATAAGCACATGTCAGTAAATAACTAAAAGGCACCTGAAGAATTAAATGACATATTTAAAAAGTACACAAGCTCTTGAAATTAACATCCTTTGTTGATATAGGAGAAGAATTATAGTCTTCATGTGTATTTCTAAATACTAAATTTTATCTTTTTGTAATTATGCTACTAATAGACTGCTAATTTTATCTTTTTGTAGTTATAACATAAACTAATTTGAGTTAATTCAGAAGTTGTCTTGATTGTTTTTTTTATTATAAAAAATGATTACAAAAACCATACCTATTTAATTTTAAAAATTGTTAAAAATAACTCTTAAGATAAATGTCTCATTTTATACACTTTTTCTTTTTCATTGTAACAGTATATGATTAGTAATATTTGATAAATAACTGTTGTAATTTTGGCATCTCTGTAAGTCAATGGGAATCTGTAAAACACTTTGCTAGTTTGTAGATTCTTGCTCTAGATCAACTCTCAAAATGCTGAAATACATTAATCCTGCTCTAAAAGGCTTTGATAAGCCAATAGAAACAGAAAAATTTTAAGCATTATGCTAATTTTAGCTACATTCTCATGAATTTTCTGTACTCTTCCAAAATAATTTTTAAAAGGATGCAAATAAAATTGAGTGGCTGATAAAAATTGTTAGTTACAATACTTCAGATTTAATTATATGTATTTGTGTAATTTTAATTGAAAATTTTTAACTCTGTTTTTCCCTGAATAACTTTTGATAAGAAAAAATATTACATTTTTCCTGATTTCAGGTACTGTAAAATCCAGCGTATGACATGCATCATCGTATAACACACTCCTATACCTTCAAGCTGTAATTTTTAACTTTTAGGTATATTTGCAGTATAACATGCAACCCCTTTTTTACAACGAAACTTAAACACGACAAACAAAATAAGAACAACATATTTTCTTACAAATAAAATATGAACCTGTGCACAATGTTCATATGTTTTGAAGTCATCTATTTGAGCTATTATTCCAAGCTTTAAAAAATAATAGCATTCTTCTAGAACTACAACCCTTTAAGATCGTAAAGAATGTCATTTCTTTTAAAGAAATTTTAGTGTTAGTATGATTGGGTGGCGAAAGACAATGAATATCTATAATGCATGTTCAGAATGTTGTTGCTTTTGGTTAAAACGATGTTCCATAAATCATAAAAGAGTAAATGGATTTTAATGTTGCTTGTTACTAGATAAAACATGTGAGATACATTGTAACACAATGTTCTACAGAAGGGTAAACAATATGGAATGATAATAAATGTTGCCAAACAACAACAAATAAATTAATAATTAAATTAGTTCTTTTCAGTTCATGCAGCCACAAAACAGTATTCCGAAGAATTTTTAAAATTTTGATTTTTTTTCTATGTTAATCTTTTTTTATTTTTATAGTTCTCATTTTTATATATTTGGCATATAATGCACACCCTTAAATTTTGATCATATTTTTTTATGTTAAAAGTGTTCGTTATACACTTGGTTTTATAGTACTTGGTAATCCAATTTTAATTTCTTATTCATTTAGGTAACAGGAGGTGCAGGATTTGTTGCAAGTCATTTGGTTGATCGACTCATGTCTCAAGGCCATGAAGTAACTGTTGTTGATAATTTCTTCACTGGATCAAAGAAAAATATTGAACATTGGATTGGCCATAAGAACTTTGAGCTAATTCGACATGATATCATAAATCCTTTGTATGTAGAAGGTAGCTTTAAATTTTACTTTTTTCTCTCTTACTTTTGGTGATTACATATCTTTATTGTATTTTAAAAAGTGATCCTTTCAATCTTTTGTTCAAGGATGCTTAGGTAATTTATATGAGCAAGACTTACACTTCTAATTCATTTTCTAGTTTAAAAAAAATATCCATTATTCATAAAAATATATGGAGTTGTTTGCTGCATATATTTATTTAAAAAAATGTTCTGTTTAGTTTAAAGCTTTAACACAAAAGTTAAAAATTTATTCTGCATTACAATACAAACAATTAAATTTGAAGGATGTGTGTGTGTTTTTATGCGAGAAAAATAGATTGAATCAAACAGAAATGAGAAGTGTAATCAGTGACATTTTAAAATTTCCGGAGGCATTGGGCCTCTGTGCAAAAGCCCCATCTATGACCCTTTTAAGTAGACAGTTTATAACATATGTACTTGTACTAACAGTAACCCATAACAAATAAATCTGTGTGACTCGCAAACCTAGGCACAAACTGACTTGACTGGCTGCTACCTTTCGACTGAATAAGTAATGATGATGTTTGGTGGTAGATCTAGAAACATGAGGAACACAACATAACAATGCAGTTTTGCATTAGTTGCCATATAGTTAAAAAATCCCAGTTTTCTGGAGAACATGTTTGGGAATAACATTAGACAACTAACCTCATTTATGCTAAAATTTTTTTGGGAAAAAAATGAATTTTTTGTAATTGAAGAAAACTTTTTAAAGTCTTGTTTTGGTAAAAAAAAAAAAAGAGCGTGGAAAGCCATGCGATAGAAGTGAAGCTTCTTTGGCGACGTTGGCCATAAATGCAGGAATAGATCTAATTATATTAAACTGTTGAGGTAACTCTAATAAAATAAAATTCGAACTTCATTTATTGTATGAAAATATTTTTATTCAATTTTCTGCATCATCATTTTCCAAGAAAGACACAATTGATGTGTGGTAACTAAAGTAGGATATAAAAATCCTCGATTGTAGTCAATCAAGAAAATGTGAGAAAACTGCATCAATCGTGGTTCCGCATATTGTTTTTCCTTCTCTAGAATCAGTATTTATTGTCAAATTCAGTGTCCGTTTCAAGAATTCAATGAGTGGCTTTGCTTCTTCTGAAGCAAAATTAACATTAAAGTCTCCAGTTAAGATAATCAGCTTTTAATCATCATCGGATCCAATGATTGCAGCAGCCTCTGATGTGTACAGCACTAAAACTTTATGGATAAAGATGATAAAAGCTGCAACAGAACTACCTGGTGATACATAGATTTTCGCCAGGAATTGCTGCTAGTTTTGCTTTTTTTTTCTTTCACAAACTCTTTTCCTCTTTTTGCATTTGTTCTAGGCTATCTGACCAGAATTTATTTTGATTCAATGGAAATAAAAATTAATAATATAAACTTAATGCATCACTAACAGAAGTCACTGTGTTTGTTAACAAGACGCTATCCCTAGTGGTTCTGGCGCGAACGTTAGTGACATATACACAATGCCCCAGAAACTCCTGTAACAGGAAGAGCCATATAATGGTAATATTTTGGGTGCATTTATTCGTTGAAAATGGCTCGTTTATTACATAAAAGCTACGTAAATACGCCACACGAGTTTGTTACGAGAGTAGCAAGGGTACCCACTTAATGTCACCAATACCTAAGCGCCTTTCGACCATAGCAGCAAGATATACTTTTGATGCACAATTCCCCCTTAGCAATCGTCCAACTTTTTCATGGATATGATGCAAGTCATATGGTGTATCTTCATCTCCTCACCATGGCGACGTTTCAGGGGGGGGGGGAATCACTACTTCCGTTCGCTTTTTCACTGTTATGCAAAACTGGGTAAATATTCCATTCACTCCCGTCCGCAAAGAAGTTTCACTTCAAAATTTAAAAAAAAAATACAAAATCTATCAAAATTGTTATTTTAATTTTGGATTTTTATCCACATTGCAGATAAGATCAGAATATTGTAATCTTGCATGTATATCGTCTTTTATTACCTTTCTTTTTTGAATTGCTGTTTCGAAAAAAAATTATGAAGTAAAAATATTTTTTAAAAAAAAGTATTCAAAATTTTCTTTTGTGCAATATATTTGAAAGCAAGGTACAGTTCATAGCCCAACATTGCAATGGTTACACATGCAATGACTCTCTCTCCCCCCTTTTTTCCTTTGCTATCTTTTTCAGCACAACACACAGCACAGTATCTTGTGGGAACTTCTTTTTTTCATGTTGGTGGAACAAAACTGGGATGTTCCATTAGTCATAGAAGTCCAGATTTTGGTCTACCTCATTTTTTTATATTTAAAAGAAGATGAATGGAAGATAGTGAGTGCAGATGTGCTATCAGATTGATTATTAGTATCACTTGTAGAAGCATCATGAGGTCAATAGAGGGCAGTTAGAAGCATTGAAACAGGACAGTCTGCTAGTTCTGTCTATTAAAAACTATTTTTGAAGGGACTGCCTGACTGAATACTTCATATTTGTGTTCACTGACCATCCGTTCCAGATGGATAAAATTGTAGTAGTGTCATGAATAGGCCAAATACGCTATCTTGGATTGTTGCAACATCCTGTTCCAGCCAAGAACATCATCCAATATCACTCATTCAGAGGTGGCAGTATTATGGTATAAGCAGGAATTTCAAAGAGATAAACAATGGGACTGAGAGGTATATGTTCTGTCACTCATAATGAAATTTTAGACCCTATTGTGAGATTCTTCGCTGCAGCATTTGGCTTTGATTTCTTACTTATGAATAATAGGGAAAATATTTTTGATGGAGAATATTTTTCATAAGGAATATCTCTGCTTGTTTGTTTTTACCTGCTTCAGTAGTCTGAAATGGAGGAATGTCTATTGCTGCCATCTGCTTTACATTCATCGAGATTGTTCACTGTAAGCATGAGTAATTGCTAAAAAGTTCCTTTGAAGATCTAGGGTTGAGTAATATTTTATCAATGTAATTTTTCTTATTATTTTTTATCTTCATTAATGACATTTGTATATCATTTATAAAAGTCATATTTTTCTATCTTTGTATATAATTCTTGTTTTCTTTTATTCATAAACACACTTGCTATCTCTATGCATTTTTTGGGAATCAAAACTGTACTGTTCCATTTTTATTGATTTTACTGTCACAAGCTTAATTTTGGAAGCTATCTTCTATTAATTGAATATGCAATTCTTCTTTTTAAAAAATTGAAATTATTGTTTCAAATATATATTTAGGCTTGTTTTTTATGGTATTAAAATTATTTTTACAGTGGATCAAATATATCATCTTGCATCTCCAGCATCTCCTCCTCATTATATGTTTAATCCTGTGAAAACAATAAAAACAAATACGATTGGAACAATAAATATGTTAGGTATGTTTTCTTTTTTTAAAAATCATTCTTAATTTTATCAAACTTTACTCATGTCCAAAATTAAAGTCACAAACATGTTTTTTGTCATAGTTTTAAAATGCCTCCGATTAAATTGATAGAATTTGTATTTTATGTATTGTAAAAAATGTGTAGTACAATATTAATCGTCAGTTTAGGAAAAGATGTTGTTTAGCGTGAGTTTTTGCGGAACTTCTGGATTGAGACCGTTGAAGCATATGGGTATTTTGCCTCCAGTTTTGTGAATATTGCTTTAAAGCAAACAATCTGTTCGCAGTGAGAAGGACTTCTCATAATCGTTTAGATGTTTTTTTGAGATGTAGAGCCATTGGCAGGCTTGAAGCTGGCCAGTTTCAAGCAGAGCTTGCTCAATGGTTACGAGTGTCCCAAAAGTGGTCAGCTGGTTGAGGAATCGATTCCAAACTAGTGGTACTGTCATCAGGAAGGTTGACCAAGGTCACCAAAGAGTATCGACTTCTGCACAGAATCGCTACATGGCATCTAGTGCATGATGGCATAGACAGACAAAGGTTCCTCAGCCTTTTCATGACCTTGCTGCTGTGTCTGGAAAAAGAATTTCCTGGCAAACAGTCTACAACTGTCTTCCAGAGACTGGCCTCTATGCCCGATTTCCAGTCTGGTGCAACCCTTTGACTGCATCCAACAGTAAAGACTGAATATTGTGGAGCTGAAATCATCAGTCATGGACACCACAAAAATGAGGGCGTATTCTTTTCAGTGATGAGTCGAAATGTACCAAAGTGATTCTCTTTGAGTCTTCACTTGGATAGAAAATGTAGCTCACTTTCATTCCTCCTACATTACAAAAACTGACAGATTTGGTAGCAAAGGAATCCTTGTGTGTGGTTGCATAATGTTGGGCAGTCGTACACCACTGTACATATTCTGTATGTACGTCGTACACCACTGTAACTCACTGCACTATAAGGATGAGATCATGGAAGCCAGTCTGAGGTTTTTCTGATAGCTAAGGGCCTGGACTACATTTTTATGGACCATAATGCACGACTACACAGAGCTCACACTGTTGATAAATTTCATGAAGGAGTGGATATTCTTTGCATGAATTGACCCTCGAGATCCTCGGATCGCATTCTATTGAATATGTTTGGGTTGGTCTTGAAAACGATGTTTCTTAGTGTAGCTCCTCTCCCAGGACCTTCCAGGAATTTAAAGTCCCGCATTTTGGAAAAATGGGCTTTGTTGCCATAAAAACTTATTGAAACCATAAACAGTATAGCAGCTCGTTGTGAGGCTTGTATAGCAGTTCAGAGTGATCACACTCCATATTAGACAGACTTTTTCCGAGGTAAATGCTTTTTTTGTGATTCACGATTTCATACTTTTTGATATGACATATCTTAATTCACAGTTAAATCTTTTTCACATTGTTATGTTGCTATATTCTTTCTGACATTGTAATATGTCTCTGTCAAATTTCGGGGCAACAAAGTGAATAGTTCTTCAGTTTCACAAATTTTATGTTTGTGACCTTAATTTTAGATATGAGTGCAAGTTATAATGATTTCTATGGATTAGAACTAACATTGATTAAAATATTCTAGAAATTGTATGTATTGTATAAATGTGTCAATAAATAATATATGCCAAACTTATTTTATGATTTTGAATTAACACACTAGAAAAAGCCATGTTTCTCTCTTCTTTTGTGACTAATTTTCTCTAATATGATATGTATGTAGAATTGCTGATTTTTCAGTGACAGGATAAGGAAAATTGAAATAACTTGTTTTATTTTGATGTCTTGTAAGTCTAGAGTACCAAGAATTATACTATAAAGGACTTGAAAAATTGAAAGAGCAAATAGAGTCAATATTTGTGTGTAGATAAAGCTGAAAGAAAAAAATATTAATGTTGCAAAATGGATTTAGGAGGAGAAGATATCTCAGTTCTAGTGTTCTCTTCATTACTTAACCATTGATCAGAATTATGAATTACATTAGCAATAACTATTGTGTTACTTTAGATCAGGGGTTGGCAACCTATGGCATGCAGTACAATTCTCAGTGGCATTTTGCATTACTCTACAAATTTGTCAGTATTTGAGTGGATGGAAGTTGATAAATTTATAATGGACATTATCTGACAAACATTTACGGAATTACAAAAAAATTTGAAAGATAACTCCAAAGATAAATTAACAGTTATCTTGTAAATTATTGAATGTCTTTGCTGGAAAGATTTCATTGCTTGAAGAGAGAAAATTGCATGTTTTCTGCTTTCCACTTTTGGTTCTACATATCTAAGAAAAAATTCTTTTTTCTTATGAAATATATTGATTTCACAAAGCAATTGTTTAACAACAGGATACTTAGAATCGTGTCAAATTGAAAGTCTTAACTTATCCACCTGATTTTGTGATATGAAAATAGAGCGGTGTGCAAGCATTAGGTTACCATTAAAAATTTTATTTATCTTTTTATTTAATTAAAATGAAGGGAAATAATTATATTTCATGTTGTATATTTCTTATTTTAATAAATATGTTTAAAAGTACTTAATATATGTACAATTTAAGTTAGTTTTATTTTTGTTGAAGAAATAAATATATTTTATGCTCTTTATTTTTATGTTAAAAAATATCTTTAAAGCATGCTAAATTAATATATAAAACTGTAAATCTATATTATTGATCTCTGTTCTCTAACTCTGCATGCCTTATCGCCGGAATCGAAATGTTTCAAATATGTCCTACTGTGCAGCATGCTGAATCCTATTGGTAGATTGGTTTGGTATGCCACAGCTAAAAGATTGCCAAACCCTTGCTTTAGATCAACATTAATTCAAATTGAATTAACCAAACAAATAATGAAGTTTTACAATATTTCAGGTTTAGCTCGTCGAGTTGGTGCCAGAGTACTCATTGCATCTACTTCAGAAGTGTATGGGAATCCATTAGTTCATCCTCAAAATGAAGATTATTGGGGACATGTGAATCCAATTGGACCTCGTTCCTGCTATGATGAAGGAAAACGTGTTGCTGAATCTCTGAGTTATGCTTATGCCAAACAGGTACATATTCACTGTAATCAAGTTAAAAGTGAATTTATCTTTCAGAAATTTTTTGAATAAAATGTTTAGTTTATGTTGTATTCTGTTACGAAAAATAATTTATTCAGGTCATAGATAAAAATTAAGAAACAACATCAAAAAGTACTTTTACAGTTATTTAAGTAATAAATTATGTATATATCATCATAAAATTAAGTTTTTATATAAATTTTAACATTTTGTGAAATTATGTTATATTAATATTTGTTTTATATCAATATTATATTAATATAGTTTTTATATAAATTTATTTATTTGTAATGATTATCTAAGACTATGTTGGATTTGTAAAGATATTAACAGTTTTTCTACATGTTCATGCATTGCTCTTTGTTCTATTTCTGAAAATAAACAATTATAAACTGTGACTTTCTAAATGAAAAAAAGTTACTTATGTCTCTTTTTTTTATTTCCATTTTTGTAACGATATCATTATCTTTTATTATAAATTATTTATTCTTTTACCCAAATTCAATCACAAACTTGTTTTTAAAATGTTTTCTAAAATATCCTTTAATTTCTATTTTAATATAAATATATTATTTTAAAAAAAATTATTCAAATATTTTATGCAAAGTGTTTTTAATGTATGTTTCTGACAAGAATGCAAAAAAAAAAATAGAATTTTTTAATCAGCATATATTAATTGTGAGCATTTTTTTCTTGAGGAAAATGTTGAAGTTAGAGTTGCTCGTATTTTCAACACTTATGGACCTAGAATGCACCTCAATGATGGGCGTGTTGTGAGCAATTTTATTCAACAAGCTCTCCAGAATCACACAATAACAGTAAGTAAAATACTTAATTAAAATATATATGTGTGTATATATATATATATTTATATATAATGCAGAGGAAATCAAAGAGTATTTTCTTACATTTAATCTGAATATATTGCAGTGTGAATATAAAAGCTACCTTTTTCTTATAATTTTCAGATTTATGGATCAGGAAAACAAACCAGATCATTTCAGTATGTTAGTGACTTAGTTGATGGATTGATATTACTTATGAACAGCAACTACAGTTTACCAATAAATTTAGGAAACCCTGAAGAATATACTATTGAACAATTTGCTTCTGTTATAAAAGATATTGTAGGTTAGTTTTTTTGATTTAATATCATTGTTTTATTTACAGGCATTAAGATACATATATAGTAAAATATACACAAATATATTTAAACATATTCTGTTCATCAAAATCCAGATGTCACAATGACACATTGTGTAAATGCACAATGGTAGCCTAGTGTTAATGGTCATAGACTCGTGGCTGGCTTGCCATGAGTTTGAACTCAAGGACCACTGAATAACCGTTGTGTAGAGGGGCTTATGCACATTACATCTGTTGCAGCTCAAAGTCCTCACTAGCATGGTGTTCTAGTTAAGGCAATGATTCTCAACCACTGTGCCATGGCACTTTTGTGTGCTGACAAACTCCGTGAATAACTGTTGTGTAGAGGGGCTTATGCACAATACATCTGTTGGAGATCAAAGTCCTCACTGGCATGGTGTTCTAGTTCAGGCAATGATTCGCAACCACTGTGCTGTGGCACTTTTGTGTGCTGCCAAACTCCGGAATAACCATTGTGTAGAGGGGCGTATGCACATTACATCTGTTTCAGCTCACTTGCATGGTATTCTAGTTCAGGCAATGATTCTCAACCACTGTGCTGTGGCACTTTTGTGTGCTGCCAAACTCTAGAAATGTGCTGCCAATTTTTTTAAAAAATAATTAATCATACACTGAGAAAATAAATCTAGAACCAATCATTCGGCTGTTTCATAGAAATAAACTTCTCATAAAATTGTTATTGACCATTTGACAACACTTGGAGAGAGAGAGTTATTCATTACTTCCCAAATTTTGACATAAGAAAATTTGATTGGGTTCGTAATCCATTAGTGATAATGAATATATCTGTATATGAATTAAATATGAATAAAAAAGAACTAATTTCATTCTGTAATAATCAAAATTTAATTTCAAAAGATTCAATTAATTCATTTTGGATTAAAATTAAAGTAAATAATCCCATAATAGCCAAAAAAGGCTTTAAAAATATTACAATTTTCTACATCTTTCTTATTTGTGAGAATTTGGATTTCCTGCATTTTAACAAATATAAAAATAAAAAAGATCAAAATTTTTAAATGAGAGTCGCATTATCATTTTTACGACTAAATATGAACGAAATTATCAAAAATCACCAAGCTCAAATTTCGTATTCAATGTATTCTTTATAATTAATTTATAATTTATTACTCATTAAACATTTTATCTTTGTTGTATGTATTTTATTTGACATTGAAAATTATTATTATAGACTATTTTACATAATATATTATAAATAAGTAAAATTTTTAAAAATTTATTTTATTGTTAATGTGCTGTCAAATTTTTGAAATTGTTAAAAGTGTACTGCTACAAAAAAAGGTTGAGAATCCCTAAACTTAGGTGTTATCCTTGTCACTCTACCGAGGTTCAAAATTACGAGGTCTGTCACCAATAGTCCTAGTGTTCCTTTAAAGGGCAACATTAATAGATGCTTACTCACTCACTATGAGAAAACTCTTGAAACAAATGATCATAACATCAGATTGCATTAATATTTTGTAGTTCTTCTATTGAAAACTTTTTCTATTCACTTGAAAACAAAATGTATATTAGAAAATTATGGAGTTGATTCTTCATTTTATTCTTTTTCATAATTTTATTTATATGGTTTCAGTTTGCTCTGTGTTATCTTAAAATTGCCCATGTAAATGGAGAAATAATCATGCATAAATCTTTAATATTGTTTTTAATTATCATTTTTTTATTTGTAACTTGAAATATAAAATAAAACTTAATTATCTGAGGTGTAATGTACAAGATATGTTTGTTCGAAAGTTTAAATAAACCCATATATAATAAACTTACATGCTCATAAACTATATATTCATTTGAATGGATTTTCATGAACAAAGAATCATTTTATTTTCAAACTGAACATTATACATCAGTTTTGTGTTTAAAATTGCGTGTTAATATTTCAGTACATATAAATATTAGTTTTATGTAATTTCTATATAAATAATATGGTATTGTAGATAAACATATTTGAAACCTTGATTTTTACTTACTTCTTGGTCTTTTTATAAATGTTTAGTAAGATCTTAATATCTATTTCTCAACCAAAAATATGCTTATTTGTAAACATTTTTTTAAAAAAGAGGAATTATATGCTTGTTTTGATTATTAATGATTTATAACAAAGAATTCTATAAATAATTTTATTCAAAGATTTTTTTTCAAGCTATTATGTAGTTAGTTTTATATAAAGTTATTTGTTTTAAGTTCACTTTCTGTTATTGAAGTAAGATCTATATATAACACATTGTAAGACTACTGTCTAAGAATGCCAATTTAGATTAAAATATTGAAAAGTAATCATATATTTTGACTTAGTACCTTTGTACACAATTTGTTAAGGGAATTTGTTATTTTTGAACATTCTGCGTCAAACAGTGATAATCCACAGTGATATCTATCCTTCAAGTAAGCTATTTAAATTACTGTCAATTTGTATTAAAAGTAAACAATTTCAGTTCATTATTAAAATTTTCTATCCATTTATCAAAACATGCTTATATTATTTATTTATCTTTTTTAAAATTATTTATAGGAGGTGTGAGTCCTATTGTAAAACAAACTGGAGTACAAGACGATCCTCAACGTCGAAAACCAGACATAAAAAGAGCCAAGTTGTACTTAGGATGGAGTCCTAAGGTAATTATTTTTTAGTTAAATTTATTTATCCTTAAATTCATCAAATACTGCATTAAGATTTAAAGATAGATTTTTTTTTTTGAAAATTATTTTAACTGTAATTTTATTGAAATGAAATAAAAGTATTAATTACCAAGCATATTAATTATTACGTATTATAAAAGTGTTAAGTGAAGTATGAAGTAAAAGCAACCAGAGCTGCTGACTTTGGCAAGAGTATTTATTTGAATCACTAACCTGTCGGTCAATTGATGTGCTGTGTACACTTTAGACCACTGGAACAAAAAGGAATCCCTATTTGGGTCAGTCATTAAGCATTTTCATTCCGGCCCTTTGTTGGTTGCAACTTGTAGAAGAAAGGGCCACTGGAAAATATTATCAAATTTCATATAAAAGATTGCAATGTACATTACATGTATGTACCAATTTAATATCTTTGAATATACTTGAGTAGTAGTGAGTGACAGCCTTTCATCCCATCAGTGGGTCGATAAAATGAGAACCAAGCTTACTTGGAGACCAAACACTGGGGGTTTCGCTTCAGGCTGACCACCTGATCGGAACATCTGCTCATGCACCCCAGCGCCCAATGATCACGTATACTGAGATGGGCACAGTAGGCCTTGGCCCTCATGGGCTGTTGCGCCACTGAGTTTGAGTTTGAGAGTAGTGAGTGAATTTCAAATATACTGAGTAGTAGTGAGTGAATTTCGAATATACTAAGTAGTATTCAGAAATTATCTTTTGGGAAACACTTTATAGAGGAAAAAATCCTTGTAAATTCTTCTAATATTTTTTCCCTACCCTCCTCAGCTCCCCTTTCTCAATACTGGTTTGAGAAAAATTATTAGAAACTATTTTTTCTCAAAATGATCTATTTAAAAATATTAATATTATAACTATGATTGGTTAAGAATTAAAGTAATTACGTTTTGTATTATTTGTAACTAAGTAATTTCAATAATTTTTTTTCTTGAACTTTAATTATTTAGTTTTCAAACAAAATGCATTCTAAAAATGATTACTTTCAAATTTATTTGTTTGATTTTATAAATTTTCATCTAATTTTACAATATGCAGTATTGAACTGCTAACTTGGTATTTTATTTTACTCTGCATCTTTTGAAAACTATTTTAATTTTTCTAGGTTCCTCTAAATGTTGGATTGAAGGAAACCATAAAGTATTTTGAAAATGAACTTATAAAGGAAAATGCCAAAGAGATATCTCTGAAAGATGATTAAGCACTTTGTTGTCCTGAAACATGTAAATATTTTCGTTACATAGCTATGTGTTAATGTATTGTATTTTTTAATCAAGCATGTTGTATTTATGTCATTAAATATATACATACAATTTGATTTGTGATTTCTTTTTGTGTACACTAAAATTATTTCTTCATTTTATAAGGTAGTGTCTCACTTAAAAATAATTTAAGTAGGAATATAAACTTTCAGTATGATTACTAAAATCTTAATAGTAATTTCATTCATCTTTTCATAAACAAAATATGTTTGAAATAAGAATAATTTCAAGCTGCTTCAATATTTCATTTTATGAATTAAAGCCTTTTGCCATCACAATTGCTTTGGCAATCAATTTTTAATAATTAATTATTGTTCTAATTCCTCTTGTTGTGAAGCATACAGAATTTGTAGTGCATTTTTCATGTATTGGAACTAAAGCCCTATTAGGACACAAATTTCGTCTCTGCCTTCGTTCCATATTTTGTCGTACCTTTTTCTCAGCCAATAAGCAACCAATTGATCTCGGGTTTTCGGCATTTGTTCGCATTTGTGCTCTAGATGAGCCGAATTATATTTAAATTTTCCCATAGTTTTCCCGAATTTTCCTTCAAATTTTCCTGAATTCTGCTAGTTTATAACAAAATTTTCTCAAATTTTACCTAGTAAATTTATTGTTTGCAATTTTTTATAGTGCTGATACAGATTTGTGTCATTATTTCTTTTCAGCTCAATAGTAGTACATTTAGAGGAGTGGTACAGTACTACTTTCTGTTAGTAAAAAGTTCATTAGTTGCATTATTGTAAAATACAACATGTGAAAAATGCGCTAAAATTACTTGGCCATGCCAATGATTGATATCCTGTTTCTTTCTTATACATATTGTTTCACTAACTCCCTAATAAATTCCTAATGTTATTGAAGCATACAGAATTTTTTCTTTCTTATACATATTGTTTCACTAACTCCCGAATAAATTCCTAATGTTGTGTTTATTGTCAAATTGAATGTTTAAAATATAAATTTCACATGAAATTCTTGTTAAACAAATAATAGGAAAAAAGGCAAATTATTTTTGTTTTAAGGAGTTGGCTCTTAAGCACATAAGTTGAACTACCGATGGTTGAATAAAAATGAATGAAGACATTTGCTTCTTTTTCTAAAGAAATTTTGAAATTTATTCAGACAAGTATAATTTTACTTATTCTAGCAAATTTAAAAATTAGTAATAGTTAAATAAAATGTTAAAATGATAAGTTATTTATAAATTTTCAAGTGTCAATGATCGCTAGTTGCATTAAGTTTAAAAAAGTTTTATTAAATATTGGTATTTTTATAGAGTTGTGTGTGTGTGTAATATATCACCAAGCAAAAATACTAAATTTAGAAAAAAAAAAATTTTGTTGCTTTGTGTAATGCAGTAATATTCTCCAACTTACATCTAAATACATTTTTTTTAAAACAGTTCAGGAGAAATTCAAAGAAAAGTTGTTTTGTTGAAAAAGTAAAATTCAATAATTGTTGGGAAAAGAATGTTTTTTCACAATGCAGAACTTAAAATTGATTTGTTGAGAGATAATTGCTGTTTTTAAGGAAACAATGTTTAAAGGCATTATGAGTCAAAATATGTTGGATATGTATACTTCAAAAAAAAAGTAAAAGTACTGTATTTAAATTGTGTGTGTGTATCTGAAACTTCAACCACACAACAATGTCTAGTTTATCATTCCTACTGTCACAGTAAGTTGTTCTGTTGCCTTGTTTATTCCAAAGAAATTTAAATCATTTTTGGATGATTAACTTGTAAAGGACTGTTTAGAAACAATCATAAGATATGTTTCACCAATAAATGCAAATAATTTTCAAGTATCAATGTGAAATAATAGGTTTTAACTTTGATAACATTTTAACTGAAATAGCTGTAACTTTATGAGATACAAATAACCAGTTCACATATTCTTTGGCAATTGATGGTAGTAGAGTTATCTCAGACATGCCTCAACTTGTGATATTTATTTGAGATGTAAATGATCCATTCAAAAAAACAGTATAAGAGTCTTAATTTTTCTTTTAATTTAAAAGGAACAACTAGAGATGTTTTCCAGGTGTGTGAAAAATAGTTTGATGAAAATAGCTTAAATTTCAAAGCTGTTTCTGGATTAACAACAGATGGAGCATCAGCTTTGGATTGGATATAAATAAGGTTCTGGTAAAATTACTTATGGATAAGATAGATTGCAGTGGTTTTAAAAACAATGATATTTTTAGTATTCATTGTTTTTGATTCATCAGTAAATTGTATGTGCTCGAGTATTATCTATGACTCAATTGTGAATAAAGTTATGAAGATTGTAAATTTCATTTGCAAGCTTTTCAGCATCAGCAGTTTAACCCATTTAGGCCTACTGTTCCATTTTTGGAACAGCAGTTGGGTGAAAGTAACTTTTTAGCCATTTTTCTACCTAATATATACAAATTTTGTGCAAAAATTCAAAATTTCAACCTCTGGCATAAATGGCTTAAAGAATTCCTTACCGATTTGTCTTCTGAATTTGGTTATACAGTGAAAATCGCTTAACGCGAAATTGAAGTGACTGAAAATTTTTTTTGTGTTAGAAGAATTTCATGTTAAAGAATATTTAAAAAAAAAAAAAACCATATATCAACAAAATTAAGTTGATTAGAGTTTATTTTATTTACATAGATATTTATAAATGCATATATGAAATAAAAATCAAACAAAAACATTCACAAAAAATTTCATTCAAAATTAAAATTTTTTCGTGTGAAAAACAAAACATTTATTGTATGATAAGGAAATAATCTTGAGATATATTTTTCTTTGCATTGTTTTTTTAGCATCAATTTGTCAACAAATTGTTCAATACCATTCATTTTATTATTCATTTCACCATTGGAATGTGCGTCTAAATAACAGCAAATACTTTTCATGATATTCCTCATTACAGATGATGTGGGAACAGGAGCTGCATTATTCATTTCATTTTCATCATCGGAATCTGCATCAATGATGATATTTTTTGAGATTTGAACAAACTCTAAAATGTCTTTGTCTCTCATAATTGGGGCTGAACACACGTTATCATCATCTACTGCCATGAATTCTTCTGAAAATGCAGTAGGACAGTCCAATCCGGCTGGATTTTCTGTTTATTGTTCATTCCCAGAAGGAAAATCTTTTTGTGTTAAGTGATTTTCGTTTCGTGTTAAAGGGGGAGGGGGAATGCATAGTAGTTTATCGGGATCATCGTATTATTTCGTGTTAACTGATATTTTGTCTTAAGTGTTTTTGCGTTTGACGTATTTAACTGCATATATTTTACAGTGCTAGATGTGTAAATGATGGAAAATCTTTTAAATATATTTTTTTCTTTCTTTTAAATTTACTGGAGAAAATAGAGATACTTATAAAGGAGAAACATGAATCTGTTCCTGAATTAAGTGATGGTAAAATTGGTTGCTAGACCTATGTTTTTTAGATTATTTCTAGCAGCAAAACTCTTATTCAGCTGTATAAGGAATTGTAAGGGCAAGATGATTTAATAATCAATGCTTGTAATTTCATCAAAACTTTTAATATGAAATTTCTTATCAAAAATTTTTACTAAGAAACCATGAATCCATCTGGTCTTACTCGCACTGTGCAAGTGTCTAGTAGGAGTATCATGATATGGGCCATGCTCTGCTGGGATTTAAGGGATCCCCTTGAGTTCCTCGAGGGTAAGCAAACAACCGCGAGATACCTAGATATACTGGTAGATCAAGCGCACTCTAATGTTGCATTTTTACCCTGATGGTGAATGATACTTCATGGACGATAATGCAACACTATGTGTCATTCCAAAAGTGTTCAAAATGGTTTGCGGAACATCAGTCTGACTTCCAACACTTTTCATGGCCACCGCATAGCCCAGATCTTAACCAAACAAAAAATGTGTTGGATATGTTGAAAAGACGTACCCGACAGCACTCTCCTCTTCCATCTAATTTATCTGAAAGGTTCATAGCCAGTTCATGGTATTCTCTGAACGTAAATGCATTCCAGAAGCATGTAGACTCGATGTCTAAACGAATCAGGGCAGTCATCTGTGTAAAAAGTGGCTCAACAAAACTTTGATCTTGGGTTTCTGTTGTTGTTTCTTATGCCACCTGCCTGATGGGGTCAGATAAAGAAAGGCCTTCGAAATTTATTGCTGCAAGAGGCTTGATTTTTACGCATGTCGTTAGCCATAGCATTGAGCACTATGCAGGTGACAGTGTGACTTAGCTCGGTTCCACCCTAAATCTGAGGAAGAACACCCTAGAGGAGGAGGGGGGGGGGTCAGGGGCCTCCCACCTCTTTTCTTCTTCATTCTTCGACCAACCTCACACGAGAGACTCGACGGCTATTTAGAGTACCCCCCCCCCATTTGCCGCACAGGCACTATACATTTACAACAGTGCTTCTCAAACTTACAATATTGGCGGCCCAATATTCCATCATAATTTTCATCGCGACCCCCTTCATACAGTAGCAATGTATTGAATTCAATAACACCATACTTGGACGCTAAAGCTACATAATACGACTTTAACCTCTTAAATGCCCGCGCATATAAACGTCTCGCTCAGCCAAAGCATTAATTGCCCCGGACGTACGTATACGTCTTTCCGAAGTGCGATCTTTTTTCTGTGCACTGCTTTTCATAAAATTATTCCGAAGGCTTTGGAATGCAATAAAAACAGGCAGTGCTTGACAATATTTGCGAAGGATTTACTTGTTTCAGAGGATTTGATTATTTATTCCTTTTCTTCGATCCCCCCCCCCCAATACGTCACATACTCACGCCTAAGTGAAAAACGGCAGGAAGCGAATTGAGTAATTTTTAATCAGTAGTTAAGGAATTAATAATAAACAGTGCATTTTATTTAGAAAAGTGTTAATTTTTGTGCATAATTTTATATATGACAAGCCCATGGTAATTATTAAAATTGTTCTTAACTTAGTTTTATAAACTAATTATAAAACACATCATGCAGTGCTGATATATTTATAAGTGTATTATATAAGCGTAAATGCGTATTTTATTTTTATTATGTCAGAATGTTTTGTTTGTTTACTTTCAGTAAATTAATAATTTTTAAAAATTCTTTTGTTTTCGACTTTTTAATATGCTTGTAGAGTTATCACGCCCTTCTAGAGGGGCGCGCCCCACAGTTTGAGAGAAACGCTGATTTACAAACATCCATACCTTCTCCGAGATTCGAACCAAGGCTCAACGGCACAGCAGTCAGCGTCGCTCTAACCTGGGTTTCTTATTCATTGGTTGGTGTGTGTAGTTTAATTGTGAGATAGAGAAGGAGAGAGAAAGAGAAATATCCAGTATTATTCTTAAACCTTTATAAATAATAATACTAATATTTGAATGTTTATTACATCGTACTCAGAAGCAACATAAGGACTGTTAGTAACAAACCTTGCAATTTTGAACCACGGTCAGGTAACGAGGATGATACCTGAAGTTGCACCCCAATCCTCCAACTTCCACACCATGCCATGCGAGGTAGCCTAGTGGTCAAGGTAACGGACTCGTGGCCGGCGTGTCGTGAGTTAGAGGTCAGTGCCGCTGAAGACCCGCGGTTTAGGGAAGCGATGCATGTTAAATCTGTCCAGAGCTCCTCCCGTTGGTGTGGTGTGGTAGTTCGGAGAGGTGGGTGCCAGCTCAGGTGTCGTCCTCGTCATTTGACCATGGTTCAAAATTACGAGGTCCGTCGCCAAAAGCCCTCGTGTAGCTGAACAGTGCGACGCGCGTTAATATTCACTCACTCACTGATTTCTATCTGAATTTTGTTAAAAATGTATCAAACTCGAATGGCAACAGTAGAATTTAAATTAAAAAAAAAACCACCAATCTTTGATGCGTGCTGGGATTAGGTGCGGATACTTTTCATACTGTTTAATAGCTTAAAGCTTTGTTATGGCAGATGAAAAAGATAATGAATGGTACAATTTTAAGTGGAACGTTCTTCATCCTCTCATGTATTGGCTTAATTGTGAGGATTTAGAAAAGCCTGAAACAAGTTTTATGCTAAACGATGACGCTTTTTCTCGATTCTATTTCAGACTTTCTCGTCACAGTTTCATCCCACAGCACTGTCTTTTATCTTGCATTATCACCTATCAAGCAAATGACAGTACTCGATCCTGTTTCGCAGACTTGAAAACCCTTGTTATGTGGAATGGCGCCGAAGTTTCTAAATCCAGTTGTGACAATTTTGAATTTAATAATAGATCAAATTACTCATTCGATATAAAAATAAACCACCAGGAGGCAATCCATGACCTAAAATGTTTATCGATTAGTGTCAACATCAGACCAAGACACATTCAAGAACAAGCGAATCCAGAACACCTACCATTGACTCCATGCGCGACTCATTTGTCTTCCGATCTGGGTAACCTCTGTGAAAAAGGACAATACTACAACTTGAAAATATCATCTTTCAGATACCTAAAGGAATTTAAGACGCACGATTTTATTTTGAGTAAGAGATGGCCCAAGTTGTTAGAGATGCACAAACCAGAAGTTCGATTGGTGAGAGATGTGATAAGAGCTCCAATATCTTTGAGTGTTTTAGAAAAAGTGTTGTACTTCATGTACTCTGGAAGAATGCCTGAAGATTATAACTTCAAGAAATATTCAGCTGAAAACGCTGAATTGGCTCGTGTAATGGATAAGTATCAGTTGCACAACATGTATAAGGTTTTCGTTCCTCGAAGCAAATGCATTTTCCGCGAGTCTCTTATAGAATTGGAGGAGCAATCATTTGAAATCGAACTCAATTACTTCGATAGTGAAGGCTCGTATCAAAATGTTCCTTTTCCCAAAATTGTACCTTATAGGCACCATATAATGCTTTATATATCTGTACAAAAAGAAAACAATGCCGGGCTCTGGCTATCATACCGTTTAGTTCTTCATCGAGTGAGTTTGGAATCGACACATATTGCTTTACAATTGTACGCCGTGGGGGCAGAGAACTTTCTACTACATTATCGCGAACATGTGATCCGTCTTGGAAAACCCATATCATCTGGTCCAGTACTTTTTCTGGGATCCTCAAACACTTTTGGCAGTTTTGTCGTCGATGGAAAACTACGTTTGTTGCTTAAAATGTTGTGCTCTGATGGCAAAATGAAACATATAATATACCATAAGACCTCCAATCAGGGAATCGCTGCCGGATATGAAGCCTCATTGGCGGATCTCAGCAGGGATATGAAGGAAGTATACAAATCGGGATCTAAATTCGACTGCGGATTGGTATCAAGGTACTGCAAAACACCTTCACAGCAAATATTCCAGGCTCACAAAGCAATTATATCTGCGAGAATACCTATCGTGAAAATAACCCCAAGAATCCCGGTTATAGCATTTGAAGAAAGTATTTATCATATTTTGTGTTATGTTTATACAGGAAGATTTGAATCTACTCCAAGTCAAGCTGTTTTAGGAAATATTTGTCTTTTCTGTCGACTTAATAAATTTCAGGCTTTATTGGATTATGCCCTTCCTATGTTACTCGAAATGTACTAAGGACTCTTCGTTTTTAAACAATTATTGTTGCGTTGCGCATCCTTTTAAGTGTTTCTCAACTTCAAGTTGTGCTGTCTATGTTGCGTGTTTGTCTTGGAGCTTTTTGAATGAATATTTTAGAAGCTATTTTTGAAGTATAAGGTATATTTTGTGTATATTTAATAAATTTTGAATGGATTTAAATTTAAAATAATTTTTCTTCCTCATTTCAAATCTTATTTCATTCAATATTGTACATTTAAGGAGGATCGATTTTTTTCCCTTCAGAATTTCAAAATTTACCTACACAAAAAAGATGTACTATGGTATACAAAGGGAAAAATAAATTTTTTATTTTAAGTACTGCCACAAGAGGATAGAAATTTAGGTATTTGAGCTTTTTATGGTAAAAAGTCGATTAAATTTTGTTAATATGAAACGGGCATTTTGGCACTTTTTACCATTTATTACGATGAGAGGACACATACTAAAGAGGAAAACATCAGGTACATTTAATAGATTCTTTAGTATTAAAAATTTTAAAAAAATCTGATGAAAATACAGTACACTATAAAGCTTGGACCGATCTGATTCCACGGTGTGGGGCGACATCAGGGTTATGAAATGATTCAATGTTCATTGTATTACTCACTAATTGCTTATCAGTAACAATCGCTTTTGATCATTTATATTGTAGAAAATAATTATATTGTATCTAAAATCATCTAACGAAAATTAAGTCTTTTCCACTTTTTTCGAAAGTTAAACTCCCCTTTGTGGGAAATTAAATTTTGAGAAATTTTATAAAATTATTTTTCTCTCTTGTTTCTCCAAATAGAACATAGGTTCTCAACGTGGGCGATAACGCCCTCTTGTGGGCGTTTGGGTCTTTTTACTGCCCCCTTGAAAACCTCAGAGAAAATTAGAGGGCGTTGAGAGGGCACGGAGGGGCTTGGGCAAATTAACCAAATATAATCTAAAAAAAAAAAAAAAAAAACACGCCGATTTTGTACTAAGAAAAGTATATTTTAATACCGTTTACTTATGTTGATTATATGTATTTAAATCATTTCTATATCCACGTACGAAAATTCATATATTTCGGTAGTTCGCGAAGTCGAGTGGTCTAGGCATCGGATCATGGCTAGCGTGTCATGAGTTCGATCCTAGTACCACTGAAGATACGCCATGTAGGGACGCGATGCATGTTAAATCTGTCGAGAGCTCAAACGTCCTCCCGTTGGTGTGGTGTGGTAGTTAGGAGAGGGGGGTGCCAGCTCAGGTGTCGTCCGCGTCTCTTGACCATGGTTCAAAATTACGCGGACCGTCCCAAAAGCCCTCGTGTTGCTAATCAGTGCGACGTTAATATTCTCTCTCTCTCTCGCGAAGTGGATGAAAAATGTAAAGATTACATTACATTCAGACCTACATTAAATTGAATGATATAGTGCATTTTAATTTCTGTAGTGCACGTGTTGTCGTTGGAGGGATGGAAGTTGATAAATTTAGTAAGGAACCTTATTTGACAAACATCTTCAGAATTATGGTCATTTACAGAATTACGAAAATATCTAAGAGATAACTCTAAAAATAAATTTACAGCTATTTTGTGTGTGTAAATTATTGAATGTCATTTCTGGAGAGATTTAATTGTTTGAAAAAAAGAAAATTACATGCATTTCCGCTTTTAATTCTACATATCTAAGTAAAAAAATCTTTCCTCGAATGAAAAATATGTAGAGTCCATAAAAAGAAATTACGTAACTGAATGCTCGGAATCGTGTCAAATTGAAAGTCTCAAATTATACCCCTGATGTTGCGATATGAAAGTAGAGAGGTACAAGCATTAGGTTCGCATTAAAATTTTTATTTTTCATAGTGAAGGAAAATACATATATTTTATGTTGTTTGTTTTTATATTAATAAATATATTTTAATGATTCAAAGTTAATATATAATAAAACTGTAAATCTATATTTATTTTTTATTCTCTAACTCTGCATGCATTATTATGGGAGTCGAATTGTTTCAAAAATGTTCCACGATGTGGCACGCGTTGAGTTATATTGGTAGATTGGTTTGGGGCCCTGCTAGTTTGATATCACGGGGCATCACGCCAAGTTCTTGTTTATGTTCGCCAAGATGGGCGATAACATTACAATATGGTTACCTTGATATTTTTATCGGCTGGCGATGTGGTTGCCATGGAGATAACGTATATTAGAAATAATTTTTATTGGTTCTGTTCCCGCGGTAATCCTATTAATTTCAGACGATTTTATTTCTATTTCTTTTACAATTTAACCATTTTCATTGCAATCCGGATTCAAATTATATTTCAGCCTTCTGTTTTATTTAATGCTATTTTCGAATATGGATATTTCTAATGTCATTGGTGAGAACTAGGATAGTTTTTTTTTAAAAGAATGAGTGTTATATTATTAATTATTCCTATAAATCGTTTATTTTCAATTTATTTTACTTTTTAAAAATGTTTTTCTTTTCGTTTCTTGTTCGATGAAATTCGTTGAAGAAATTTGCAGTTTTTGGAACATAGCAAGCTTTCAATACTTTTTAGTTGCTATTCATTATCAATTTTAATATATATTATGTAATTATTTTATTAATAATAAAAAAAAATTATTCGAATGTGTAATAATCATACAATATACGTTATTTGTAATATTTGTTATTGTATTATTATTATTACATGTGTTATTTATTTTTATTATTTTATTTATTTCTAAGTATTATGTTATTTATAATTATTTTGTTTTTTATAATTATGTTAAATGAGTATTCTTATATCTGTACGATTCTTATTTATATTACAATAGGATTATTCTTTTTTTAAAATCTATTAAACTATATTACGTGATTATTATTATATAAAATAAAAAGTAATCCCGTATGAATATCTAATAATTATTACTATTTAGTATTATATGAATATTATATATATAATAATTTCTACAACATTATATTTCAAGATTATTGTATACTGCATAATATTTCTATTAGAAAATATGGTTTTTTTTATAATATTGATATTAATTATTTATTGATCTTGGTTAGTCTCAATCTATTCCTAAATTCTTCATTTGAAATCGATTTTAATGTTTTTCAAAACAGTTCTTAAAAATTATTTTCCTGACGAGTCTTACCGCTAGGCCGCTATCTTGAATTTCATTCCAATGGCATGCGCTGCTTGGCGTGATTCCTTATCACGCCAAACAGCGTTTGGCGCCTGCCCCGTGATATCAAACTAGTTCCGGTTTGGCACGCGCGCCACATCTAAAAAGGTTTGCCGACCCTTGGTCTGGACTCTTCACCATGCCTTATGCGTATTCGTGATCTCTTAGCATCTGATAACGACCATAAAAAGCACCTGGAGACTTAAGACTTTTATTTTTTTAACAATGAATCCGATTATAATACTGTTTGTGAAGTTCTTTATTTTTTGTTTAAATACCAATCACCACTTTAAAAAACTATTTTAAATCGCTGCAATCAATATGAGTAAATAGATATAAAAAAATGTCAATTTTTTTAAATTTAAAAGTTTATTAATTTTTAAGAAATTGTGTGTAGGGTTTGCAGCCCCGGGATCTCGGTGGTTTTTTCAAATCTCGGGATTAAATTTTTGTCTGAATTATATTTTGAAATTTCTTCAAAGTATTGTGAATCTGGTATACATTTAATGTATTTTATTTACTTTTTTGTACTGTATACGGTTAACGTTAGTTTTCTTACGTGTTGAACCTTGATAGGTTCGAGGAGGGTGTGTATGTTAAACCGTGAAATTTGATGTTTTCTCTTAATTTCTTCTGTAACTTTCTCCCCATCGCGAGTGGGGTCGGATAACGGACATTTTTCCCACCCTCACGATGTCCAGTGTCAGCTAACTTGGACAGAGGCATTTAGAGTTTTTGGAAAATATCTAGTATTGCTTTCAGTCTCGGGATCCTGGAATTCCGAAACCCCGGCATCCGAGTGTTTTTTCCAATCCCGAAATCTCGGGATTAAAATAACTAATTCCGGGACTTAATTTTTGTTTTAATTATATTTTGAATTTTTTTCAAAGTATTGTTAATCTGGTATTACGTTTAATGTATCTTATTTACTTTTCTAATATTGTATACATTTAATGTCAGTTTTCTTACGTGTTGAACCTTGAAGGGTTCGAGGTGGGTGTGTATGTTAAACCATGAAATTTGATATGTGTTTTCTCTTATTTTCTTCTGTAACTTTCTCCCCATCGCAAATGGGGTTAGAAAGCGGATATTTCTCCCATCCTCAGGATGTCCGGTGTCAGCTAACTTGGACAGAGGCAATTAGAATTTTTGGAAGATATCTAGTAGGATTTCAGCCGCAGGGGGGATCCCGGTGTTTTTTCCAATCCCAAAATCCCGGGATTAAAATAACTAATTCCAGGATTTTTGTCTAAGTTATATTTAAAACTTTTTTTTTCTCATAAACATTTTTTAAGAATTTAATTCTTCAAGAATTTATATTTTGTTTATGAAATATGTACGTAGAATTTTTTGTGTGCAAATATAAGTGCTATAGGTAAAAAAAAAATATATGCACTGCTCTCACATTTCTCGTATGGGAGAACGTCGCAGAGATCTAAATGGCTTACTGCAATGCTTACACTATAATATAAGCAACATCTCAAGAATAGATTTTGTCACAGTTCCTTCTTCAATTAAATGCCGTTAGTTGTAGGGGACCTGCTTGGAAGACTTGAGACACTTCAAATCCCATGGCATTACTAACAGCTCATGCAACTGGATCTTCAATTTCAAATGAGGTAACACTTGAAATTGATTCACATTATGATTCAATATCTGGATCAATTTATGTGTACAAAAACCATTAAGTGTAGCAGAAGAACTAAATAAATTTATCAAAGAGGAAAATGCACCAATGCAGTCTATTAGATTTGAGATACTGTCATCAAAAAATTTCAAAAAGAAATGTCTTTTTTGAAAATGGAGGGAAACGGGTTGACTACCTGAAAAGAACGTACTCCTATTTAATGACGATAATACCTACTAGTAAAGAATCAGAACGTGCATTTTCTTCGGCAGGACAATTCGTAACAAAAATAAGAAGCCGTTTCATCGATGAAACGCCGGAGGAGCTAGCTGTGTTTTTATAAGCTTATTTACAGAAACACAAGAAATAAAGAAATGCTTTTTTTAAAATTTCATTATGTACTATTTTTTTATGATGAATTAGATTTTATTTGTTTCGTTATAATAATATTAAATCAATTTTTAATTATATTTTGAGTTTTATTATGCAATTTCAACTATGCTTTTATATACTAACTATTTATTTCAGTATTTTTAATAAATAGTCCAATCCTATACCCGAGATTTTAATAATGTAATCCCGAAATCCTGGGAATGGAAATATGACACGGGATTGCAAACCCTAATTGTGTGAAATAAATTTAGTGAAAAATTAAACAGTCTGGAGATTTAAGTTCCATTATTCCTTACAAATTTAGCTGTGCGTCTAGAATATAATTTTTTTCAATGTATATATTAGGGATTTTAATTACGGAGGCGGTATGTTTCAAATTGATTTGGGGGACGTGGTAGCCTAGTGGTCAAGGTAATTGATTCTTGACCGGCGTGTCATGAGTTCGAGCCATGGACCGCTAAGAATCCGCCGTGCAGTGGGGGCCGATGCACGTTAAATATGTCATGGCTCCCGTATATACTTCCTCCCGTTGGTGTGGTATGGTAGTTTGAAGAGGGAGTGCCAGCTCAAGTGTTGTCCTCATCACTTGACCGAGGTTCAAAACTACGAAGTCCGTCTCCAAAAGCCATGGAGTAGCTGAATAGTGTGACGTTGATATTCACTCATTTCAAATTACCCAAGTTGCCCCAACCTAAAAAGGGCACGCCCTTAATTAATGAGAATAGAAAGTTCAACAGCAACATAAGAAAACCAGGAGTTTCCTTCGCTAACATCGTTAGCGGAGAACCCCCCCCCCTCCCCCACCCCTAGCAATGAAAAAATAGCAATTGAAAATAGTAATGACAAAGTAGTCCGTGAATCTCAGAACAATGATGAAAACACCTCAGATCTAGCTCAAATTATTGAGCTAGTACACCTAATTTCTAAAATACTTAAAAGATCTCCTGAACTATATTAAATCTCATCCCCAAATTTAAGCAAGCTGAAAATGATAAAACCCAGGTATATGTATTTATCGAAGCTATGCTCGCTAAGAATTAATCTTAAATTTTTTATTAATTCTTAATTTTTTCTAACTTCTTATTTAATTTTCATCCCATCACCAAGTAACTTTAAATTCCATAGCTCTCTTCCCATTTGCCACTTTCATTTCAAGCTCAACGGCAGCGTCCAATCCGATTGCACCCTCCATTTCTGCGACTGCTACCACCCCATTGGTCCTCATCTCTGAAGCCACGCCTCCATCTACTACCAAAGTCTGCAACACCAGGCCGACTTCATTGCCAGATAAAGGGCGGAGGGATATGCTTATCCCAGTCCCTGAAAATATATCAGCGGCACTTCAAATTAATTCGAATGATATCAGGAAACGGCGATAGCCCTTATTTAACTGTAGAACGATGTGAAGCAAACAAAACTTGAGATGAAACTTTACTTCAATTTCTGAAACATCGAGCTAAGATGTCGCTCATCCTTTATAGTGGTTAGTGACGCTGGCTGCTGTGCTGTAAGGCCTAGGTTCGAATCCCGGAGAAGTCATGGATGTTTGTAACTGAGTATTACCTTCGCCGCATGAGGGTACCCTAAATAGCCGTTGAGCCGAAAGTACACGTGAAGTTGGTGAGAGGCCCCTGACCACCCCTAGGATGTTCTCCCACAAAATTGGGGTGGAAATGAGCCAAAAGTATTGTCACCTGTATGGTGCTCAAAGCTACGGCTAACGACAGGCGTACAACTTAGCTCTTTGCCATGATGAATTTCGTAGGCTTTGTTCTGGTCTTTGCCGATCAGGTGGCATTAGCAACAACACGAGTTAAGATACATTAGTAAATCCATTTACTACGGACTTCAAGATGATTGCGAATTGCAATGATCTAACGGCTAAAATGAAAATGGGTATTGCGAATAGTAATGTACAAGCGAAGTCATTATTTCGAATCCTGATTGGAGAGACACAAATAAATTTAACTAAATAAACAACAATGGACTGTAATTCCTAAAAAACTTTTAATGATTCGAGACTATACGTCTGCTAGGCACGCAGCCTGACCTTCAACTGACGTTTCCCGCCGAAGTTCTTTCTTACAACCCAAATGGCGGGCGCCTTGGCGCTCGCCAAGCTGACAAAAAAAAAAATACAAATGGTAAAGGCGGCCTTAACACTGATTTCATCAAAGACCATTAGTGATTAGAAGAGAAATGAGCTCGTAGATTCGAGTTTATATTTTTGAAGACCGTCGTGTAGTGGGGCTGATGAGGGCTAAATTTATCAGAGTTTGAGTCCTCATGTTGAGGTACCATAGATACAGAGTAGGCTGTCAAGTCAGATCACTGATACCTCTTGTGCTTATAGTGTGAGGAGGTTTAATTAACAGCATCGATGCACATTGGTTTCAATATGTACGCAAAACAAATTGTGAAAATAAATTCAATAGTATGTGTGTGCATTAGATTCTCTCTAAAATATAAATTCTATAAGAAACTCCTGTATATACAAAAATCTGAAAGTGTGTGTATTGAGAAGGCATTTGTACAATTTATTTCTAAAAAGAGGAAAATATATAGTCTGAATTCCCATTTTCATTCAACAATAATGATCTAATAAACGATTTTCGTGTTTGCAGTTTTAAAAACGAAAATATATTCAGTGCTTGCAAATTTAAAAGGACTTTAATATTAGTGTATGAGAGATAATTTACTCGCCATTTTATTTATTACGTATAATACATTTCAATATTTCTAAAGCAAATTGAGCAAATAAAAGTATTAATGTTCTACAAATTATCAGGATTTATAAAACTATGTGTTATACTTATTAATTAATATATCTCTTGAAAGGTATAATTTACCGAAATATATTTTAAGTATCTACAAGAGAAATCAATATTTTCTTTTAAATCAAATTTTGCTTATAGTATCAAATGTCGAAGCCCAAAGTCCGTCCCGTTGTGGAAATTTAGGGAAGTGTGTACCATCTCAAGTGTGTGTCTCCCTTATTATTTGACCGTGGTCCAGAAATACGTGGTCTGTTGCAAATAGCTCACTAGTTATTTCGAGGTGTGTGATATTAACAGTTAATCAAACAACTCATCTATTTCTATAATATCAGACAATTTATGTGTTCTTCACTTGCTTTATGTTCGTTTTTTCTTAGGCCCGAGGTGGGCATTAAGTCGATCGCGATCGACCGCCAAAATATTTTGGGGTGACCGCCTTCACATAAGATCTTAGACGTGCATACTAAAAGAAACACAGGGGGTTATCAAAATACTGGAAACACACCCGTCTATAAAAGTGGTATTTTTGAATGCACTTCGTAAGCATTAAAGTATAATAATAGCTACCAATTTTCTTTATAAATTGAAATGTATACATTCTGGTAATATTCGTTAGCTTTACTGGAGCTTTTTTTTTCAAAATCATAAAATGTTAGATCTCTCAGATTTCCGAAGAGATCAAATTGTGGGAGCCCGTCTAGCTGAAGCAAGTGTGATAAAAACATCCCAGTTTTTAGAGGTTTCTAGAGGTACGCTGTCTAAAGTCATGATTGCTTACACACTGCAAGACAAGCTCGGCAAAGCAAAATAGTGGATAGAGAAATATGTTAAATATTCTCTTTATCTCTCTTGAAACACAATTTTTTTTCCCTTCAAAAGGACGCAATTTTAGAAGAATAACTTTTGAAATCTAATGGACGAAGTAAAGTATCCTAATTTAAAAAAACTGCAATTCATTTAACAGCACTCTTTCGCTCTACCTACCTGTGTGAATCTACATTTTCAACGATGGATAGAGAGTTAAACCACAGTATCATTCCAGCTTCACAGACGATCAGTTAGAATCCATTGCATTATTAACAGTTAGTAATTATATACCAAGATATTCAAGATAGATAGTATGCAGACTAAGTTTTTTGACGAGACTTTAACTACGAGAACTAACTTTAAATGAAAATGATTTATTTTTTGATGTATTTTGAATTGTTTCATAATAAATGCATCATTTATTATTAAATTTGTGGGTATAATCATTATGTTTGTATTTTGAGTTTTACTTAAAATGCAGTTTTAAAAGGGTGAAGTTTTTATTGTAGTTATGTAGATAAGTACATGTTTTGTATTTATTACTGTTATAATATAAATATTGTAAGAGCTTTTTTTTGCTTATCACACCTACGCCACAGAGTGGACCGCAACACCCTGAAAAAATTAGAAGTAGACCGCGTCATGTAAAAGTCTGCCCACCCGTCTTAAGCCATCCCGTTTAGTAAAGCATTGCTACTGGAAAACACGTTATGCTGTAGATACTATAATGTAGGGTGTCCCAGGATCATTGGGGCAAGCTTTAAGGGAAGATAGGGAACATTATATACAAGGATTCAGAACTGTATAGCAACCTTTGGACGGAAGCGTCTTCATTCCTGCTAGGTGGCGTTTTTCAGAAGAGCTCTTAAGGAAATAGCAATGCATTATCTCAGTTATTTGAGCTGTCATTGCTCGCAAAGGTGCATAGAAATGTTTTACAGACACCGAGCTGCCATATATGCACCTGATTTATGGATTGTCCGAAATGAATGCACGAGAAGCAGAAAGATTGTATCGCAAAAGGTATTCATAGAGACTGCCGTATGTTTGTTAATTTGCATCACAATTTGTGGGATTATGGATCATTACGAGGTAACAGGCACAGTGAAGGCGGGCCACTAGTGACTCGAACTCCCAGCATGGTACTCAGATTCCTTCGAACGGTAAACAACACATTTTATCCCATGCATGGAACAAAATGTGTTGGAATACGTGACCCGCGCTCACTGTGCTTATTACTTCGTAATGATTCATATTCGCACAAAATGTGATAAAAATTTGCAAACATCCGGCTGCCCGATGCATCTCTCTGTGGGTACCTTTTACAATACAATCTTCCTTCTGCCAATTAGTAAATCAGGTGCATATCTGCCAGCTCGGTGTTTGTAAAAACGTTCCATACCCCTCTACGAGCGATGACAGCTTAAATGACTACGGTAATGCATATCTATTTCCTTAAATGTTCTAGTGAACAACGCGACCTAGGACGTTTCCGTCCATGGGTTGCTATGCAAATCTGAATGATTGTGATGATCCTGGGACACACTATATAGAGTTAATTAATTAATTACATTTTATTGCTTAATTTTTTATATTATTAAGATTTAAAACATGGAACATTGGACAAAATATTAGTTTTTAATGACGTATAATTATTTAACAAAAATTAAAAACATTTTTACATTTCCTTTGAAATGCATGTATGTAATTGAAAAAATATGAAAATAAAATAAATATTCTATATAAATTCTAAAATTTTCATTTTAACAATTACCAGAAAAAAACGCATTTAATTAGAAATAGGTAAAAATTGCTATTTATAACAAATGGAATTATCATTATAAAAATTTTCAATTTTACCAAACAAGAAATATTTTTTGTAATAGGCTATATTTTGGCAACTGAGCCTTTGCAGAGACGGAAAGTCCCCAAATGGGAGAATCATTTCATGGTTGCAGCTCTCGCTATCAAATTTTGACGCTTGAATTAATTTTAATTCAAGCTCTTGTCGGATGCTAACTGTTGTTCTGATTTAATTTTGCCGAGAGTACCCGAGTCAAATTGATACTCATGGGAGCTTTTACATGCCGCATAATCATATGACATACATGCCAACGATTTTTGCATCTAGAAAATTTGTCAACTCCATCCGGTATCGAACCTACAACCTTGGGCTTATGATACGAGCACACTACCTCACAGCGACCGAGCCGACACAAGAAATTTTTTGAATGAAATATATTTTCAATTATGATATAAGCATTTTTTGTTTTTAAAGTTATTTATGTTAGTTTTTGTTTGTAGTATAAGCAATAAACTGCACCTTAGTATAACAAATTTTATTTTTACAGCAACAATATCTATTTTCATACATTTTTCAATTGTATAGTCTTTCTAAAAACAATATCATTTACCTTAAAAAAATAACATTCATTTACAAATAACAGAAACAAAGTAACTCAACTCAATAAAGAGTACAACGATCCCCGAACAAATACTAACAAAAGTAATGCGTTATATAAAATAAAAATAAAAAAATATGATGAACACATAAATATAAACTATATTTCATCGCTTAGGAACATAAAATAACTGGTTAATTATTTACAAAAGTTGCGTTTACGCAAGGTTTCAATCGAAAATGATTTCCACCATATGGACGGATACACTTCATACTATCCAATTACATTAATTTATAATCCGGAATTTTTCAACAAGTGGTCTTATGTATTTTTTAGAAGAATTCTAAATTTTTTATGCAGAAACGTGCTTGGTTTTTTTTTAAAATGGTTTAATAGGGAAAAAACGGGTTTTATAAAAAGTTTTAAAGCGTTTTGAACAATCCAATTGATCCTTAAGTTGGTTTTCAGGACTAATTTTTTAAAAAAATAAAACTGTATGAAGGAATTACATGAATGCTACGTCACACAAGATTATGAAAGAATGCATTAATTACTGATGGGCGAAAAAAATCTTTTTTTGTAACATTTTAATGAGCTTCATCTATTGCTTTTTTACACAATAATATAGTGTGTCCGAAAAGCATGACTGCACTTTCACAAATTAATTAAAAATAGGCAAAGATTTTCACCTACGGTTTTTTATGTTACATGGAGAAAAGATTAAAGTTTCTGTTTTATGAAATGCAAACTAGATGGCGCAACGTCTCCATTTTTCTTCGTTCTTGTTTTAGAATAGCTTCACCGCAAGAACAAGCGCAAGTTGGGGCAGGGTTATTGAATGAATATGTAACACATGTACAGCGTAAATGTGTTACATATTAAACACATTTTCGCTGTACATGACACCACCACACTGGAGTTTGGAAATGAGGTAAAACTCTCCGGGTGATGGATAAAAACAGAAAGTCCAATAATGTGTGTGTGTTTGGACACCTGGGTCTGTAGATATAACATCTTTGGACTACTTATAGGGATACGGAAAGAACATTGTTTATACCAATTTTCAATGAGTGACATTGATGAAATGAAAAGTTGAATTACAGTGGTCATTCACAATGTTGATCCCACAATACTTCGTAGAACGTGGCTAGAAATCTTGTATAGACTTGATTTGTTGCGCGCAAATGATTGTGCAAATAAAGGTTTCAAAATCGTGCAACAAAGCATTTAAAAAAAACAACAACTTTGATATATTTTTATGAAAAAAAAACAAAAAAAACTATAAGTAAACATTTTTATTATTTTTTTGGTAATTTATATTTAAAAGTGTAGTCATACTTTTTTCGGACACCAGGTGTAATTAACCTTTTTTTAAAAGTCTTATCCATGTAGCACACAAAAACAGTTTCTATAAAAATATGTTATGATGTTTAGTTTTAAATAAAACATAATAAATCCTTCTACCTGAGAAATAAAACATTTTCTAACATCAAAGCTAATGTATTTTCTTTTAAAGTTCATGGTGAAAAATTAACATGTTTTGAAAAGTAAATCACACTCTACTTCATGAAATAGCTCAACATTTAATATCTTTTCAATCACTTTGTCTGTTTTATTCGGTTCAAAATATATAGAATCGGTATTTAATAGAGAGGGCATTTTAAAAGTTTCTTTAACTATTTCGAAGAAAAAAATTGTTGCTGTCATGAGAAAGCTTTCAAAGAAGTGACTTCATAGCATATAAAAGTCTTTAAAAAATTGGGATATTTGGTACATTATATTAGTTCAAAATACTAAAATAGCCATTGCAAATTTATTATTTTTTACCCTCTTGTAGTATATATATATATATATCTCAATCAGAGTTAAGGATTGATCTGAAACTTTTTTTTGTGCTACTTGGATTCTAAGACATTTCACGACATATAAGATTAGTAAGCATTTCAAAAAACACTATGCAAAAACTGAATTTTGTATTTAATTCATATAAAGAAAGGAACCTTTTTTTTTCTACGAATGATATGCTTAACGCGTACAAAATCTGTACAAAATAATATGCTTCACATGGTCATCTGAAACACTTTTTTTTACTAAGTAATATATTTAGTAAACGGATCCGAAATCACTGATCTCGTTTCCATCATAAAATTATTCACCATTTGCAGAAAACGATTCGAATTACTGCAGTGAAAGGATAACCTTTCGTAAAACATTTACCAACTTGAATTGCTTTTTTGTTTGTTTGTAATGATTCTTAGACATGTAATTTTGTCGATTACAATAGGCACGATCGATGTGATGGGGTGGTTCATTGACAGATGCAAAAACGTGTTTTTAGTTAATAACTACCTTATGATAACTACCTTATCATGTATTATTTTTAAAGGAACTTTAAAAAATATATTTGTTAATAATATTAACTCTCACAAAAATATACACTTGATTTATAGAAGCACCTACATTATTATGCAATATAAAAAAAGAATTTTTTTTTCAATTCCTACTATTAACTCATTCTATATATTTATCTTGTTCAAATTTTCAATCGCTAATAAAATACTTTCTATTCATCGAATCAAGTTCAAATGATTTTTTTTAAAACTTGTAGTGAATGACACTTGATGTTAATATAGTTTTTTTCAAACATTAATTAATTAATTATTTAAATTTAATTAGCTACCGGTTTTCGAAGCCAACTTAAATTCGTATCCATTGTTGTAACAATGTAAGTGTTAAAACAATGACAAAAGTTGCCGTCGAAGACCAGTTTTTCAGCAAAATTAACCAAACCGGGCGTGCATTGTTACAACAATGCAGACATGTTCTTTTTTCAATTCCTACTATTTTAGTTCACTCTCTCCCCATATATATATATTGCTTAAATTTTCAATCGTTAATAAAGTACTCTCTATTCATCCATTCAAAGTAGGAATTGACTTAAAAACTTTTTTTATGTTACTTGTTTTGTTTTTAGATGCATTTATAGAAATTTAAATACTGAAACAACAAATGAACCTATTTCGAAATTAAATATGAAATCTGCAACTACTACGAGGCTGATGTCAGCTTCGATTTTAGCATAAAACACGAAATTGTATCTGTCATTAATTGAACCCATTAACTATATAACAACTCTTGTAACATTTTCTTCAATATCAGGAAACTTTGTTCATCAGAATCCTGCCCAGTATAAACGTCATTAAAAGTACAATCCACTGAGCATTTATTCTGTGGGCGAAACTGAAATATGGACAGTACGGGCATTGATAAGACCCACACACTTCACATATGCTGAGAACATATAGATCAAAATCTTCGTAAATGATTTCTTTGTACCGTTCTGAAAAATAAAACAATTTAAGTGAGTATAGAACAATAATTATATATATTCCTTACAATTATATTTCTAATAGTTTTCTTAGTGAAATGACAATATATAATAATAATAGCATTTTTTCATTCGTTGTACGAGTTTTAATCGAAAGATGGCGCTACATGTTACATAAATTAATAATAATGTTTTATTTAAAAATAATTTTGTATGTTTGGTTTGTACTTTTATTTTCTATAAATTTTATATCAATATTTAAAGTTTTTACATGTTTATGTATAGACTTAATGTTATTTTATCATAATTTACTAATTTTATGCGGTACTGCTATACTCCTTTCTATCACGCAGGAAATATAGTTGTTGCTGTACTCACGTAGTAAGTTTTGTCCTTTAGTTTTTTTTTTGCATCGATCTCAGCATATACTAGTAATTAGTATATAATTGGCTATAATTTTATATTAATAGATTGTATTTTTATTTGTAATAGTTAAATTTCTCTTGATATTCCTTATTTTCTCTATGGCCCAGAGTATTCGAAAATACAGGTGAATGTTGACTAGCCGCAAAACTTTGCTTAAACCTGCAATCTTGGTTCCTAAGGCCAGGAGTTTGCTATAGTACTGCTGTGGCTCTAAAATACTAATTATTTTGACTAGTTATCTTAGGTTTACAACTATTTCGTATATATTTTATGGATTATATATACATATATATATTTATATATGATCTAAATATTTATTTCAAAGAAATAATTTTTTTAAAAAAAAATCAACTTTAGAATCTGACTTAAGATTTCTTGAAGCCCTAGGTCCCTAATACAAAATTAGGCCCCATCGTCGACTTTTAAAAGTAAAGAGTATACTCGTACCCTTAAAGATGTCAAATACTTGTACAAATGGTAACTCGTAACAAATAAATGAGCGTGACATAATCTCGCAAACCTAGGCTCAAACCAGTTCGACTAAAGGAGTTATGATGGTATAAGGTGGTAAGCCTGGATCTACACATGGATGACATAAAAATGTTATCTTGCCACTATTGCCAGTTTATATATATATATATATATACAGTAAAACGTCGTTTATTCGAATCAATTGGGACCGGACACCGTTTGGATAACGAAAACCAAATGCGATCAGTGCAATATATGTAACCGGACACTATACAAATAATGAAAATCATCATATGTGAAAAGTGCTTGAAGAAAAAGCAAAATAAGTGCAAAAAATGTCATTTTACTTTTATTGTGGAAAATAATCACTTATTTTTCGCTGTACCATTGTACTCCTTCGTTGTTTCGCTACATGGTCTCTGATTCTCTTGAGCAGCAGTAGTTGAGTAGGACAGCACTCTGTTGTTCGTACCATTCCATTGCTGTCTCTAACGCAGAAACGCGTTAGCATTTGATGGACCCTTGTTCCTTTCGTTGTTGTTGTAGTTATCCTCGTCTTCATCCGTTTCATCGTTGACAGGGTCGGATTCTTCATGTACGGAAGTCACAATTTCGTCATCATTTAGCATTTGAAATCCACAGTCTTCTGCATCGCATGCCATCTAGGTTTCGACATCAACAAAACTCAACAAAAGAGCACGTATACCCCCTCACTTGGAAACAAACTGACCTAATATTCCGCGCAGATATATACCAAATCGCACACAACTGAAATTCCTCAAATATCCATCACTTGAGGTTATTCCATCACTTTTGGCCTCACGTGAAACAACAGTTGAGCATTGCACTTTTCGAAAACGTTTCCGGACTTTGGTCCGGATATTTGACGCTCCGGATAATAAACGTTCGGATAAACGACGTTCTACTGTAGTTTAAAACTCCAAGTTATTCGGAGCATATTTACGAGAATAACATTTTTATGATTAAGTTTATTCAGATCATTTTGTACTGAAGCCGAGTCGCGAAAGAGACGAAGTCCCTTTCCGTGGTCGAGGCCGTGGCCCAGTTTGCCCATGCGTTAAGATTTCCCTGAAGATGGGGGTACATTTTAAAAAGGTTTTATTGCAACATTTTTCCAAAGAAATTTTGGTTTTATTCTTTTTAATCTCTTCTAAAAAGTTTTCCAGATGTCAAAAAAATGTACAGTAATTCCATGTAAAACCTAACTTATATTACCTGGTGTATAGTAATCATATACTTTGGCTTTGAGGTATCTTGTCAAATTAGCCACCGGAAACCATCTTTGTACAGTAAAATTGACACACGACCAAGATGTATCCAGCTGGAACGAACAAGAATGGAATGAACCATATGTATGTAAACAGAAATACTATAAGTAAAACATATTAAATTAAATCTAATTTGAATCATAAAAAATCTGTAAGGAACTCACGTAATCGAACATAAACACTGCTGATTTGGGGTAAACACGTCCTCTCTGAAGACGCGGCACTGTCCTGCCATAAACGTATTCATCCATATCTGGCTTGTGGATGAAATATCCTGTGGGAAGAGATATTTCCACTACAGCTACGCCACTTGTTGGACTTTCATCCGTATAAGTCCATCTAAAAGTGTATGATCATAAGTACATCTGATACGTTTTTGCCAATGTATACACATAAAATCATATGATGTTTATGATTACTTGATCAAAAACCACATGTGAAGATTTTTTTTTTTTTTGCTTACTTGTGTTGT
>BMAO01003763.1:0-62500 GCA_019973975.1 Trichonephila clavata | reverse complement strand
GAAGATATGTTTAACAGAATTGATGGGTATTTTATTTTATAGAGTTAATTATACAGAGGTTATCAGGAATGATAACTCTGATGAATAAACAGAAAAGTTTGATGATTACAAAATTTAATAATTATCAGATGAATAACCATAAAATGATAATTAAGATGTCATTATAAAGGTAAAATATGAAATTTTGAGTTTGTAGCATTGTTTTTATCCAATAGGGGGCAGAAATGTTGAAATTAAGATGTTTTTGAAACTGTAAACAGAAGTGGAAATGGTGTCGCAGCGAGAGAAAGCGTTTTGTGCTCTCGTTTGCAAAAAGTCTGTCAGTAATCACGGTTCAGTTGAGAAAAAAAATTGCATTTTAAGCAGTACAAACTGAAAACCGTGCAAACATTTAATTATATAGACGAGTTGCAACTTCTAAATTACTTCCTTTACATAAATGAAGTTATGCAAAATTATCATTTTTTCAATCAACTCATATTTACTTTAGACGTACGAAAAAAATTCATATTGCATTTTTTCAATGATATCTTAATTATTTTCTGTTTATTCAGCTGGGAATTATGAAATTTTGTTATCGGATTATTCATTCCTGATAACCCTGTATATAAATTAATTTAAATGAATGCAATATTTAAAGTATGGAATATAAATTTTAACTTCATTTTTGAATATAGCAGAAAAAGGACACGTGTAAAAATGGTTTAAGAAGAAATATTGTTATACAAATTTTTTCTAATTATTTATGACATTCTAATTCGGTGGTCTAAGGTTCAAAAGTTCGCGCTTTGATTCCATCAATAATCATCTTATGGAATAATGGAGTAGGAACTAAATTAACTGGAAGTTGGAATACAAGTGGGTGTTTATTAACGTCGCACTATAAAGCAACACGAGGGCTATTGGCGACGGAACTCGTAATATTGAGCCTCGATCAAGTGACGAGTTCGAAGGACACATGAGAGAACACCCCCTCTCCCCACTTTTCCACCATACCAACGTGAAGATTTTGAGCCACGACTGAATTAACGAGCATTGATCCCTCTACTTGGCGGATTTTCAGTGGTATATAGACTCGAACTCATGAAACTCCAGCCACGAGCTTGTGACCACGACCACTAGGCTACCACGGCTAATGTGGAATTTTGAAAAACAAATATTAACTTAGATGTCGTCTGTGACTAGTAGGTATCACGAAATTTCTGTCATTCAAAAATATGACCCCTTTGAATTTTCTAATTCATTCTCCTAAAAATACACCCGAAATTCATGCTTTTTACGTCCATGCTGTTCAATTCAGTTTTTTATTAGTCATCTGAACTGAGCTCAAGTGAAGTCAGTGACGCAACAGCTCATAAGGACCAAGGCCTACTGTGCCTATCTCAGTTTACGTGACCTTAGGCGGCTAGGGTGCATGTGCAGATATTTCGGTCAAGTGGTCGGTCTGACGCAAAACTCAAGTGTTCAGTTCCCAAGCAACTGAAGGGACACTGTATGCTGTCTATGGCCCTTATACTTAGTAATTTTCACTTCGACTCTTGTTTACAGGAAATGATTAAATTCCCCAGAAAGGGGAAATTTCGGAATAACAGGAGTCATTGTGCCCTTAAAAGATTTGCCTAGTATCATTGCGCGAGCGTCTTCACCCAATTAGAGAGTTAATGCATCATAGAGAAAAGAGTCCCGCGGTAGGACTTCGCTGCAACGCGGCCCACTCAAAAAGGAATCAAGAGAGTCGGTCGAAATATTTAATTACATTAATATGTAAAAAAACGACAAATTTAACCACATCTCTCACCTCCTCTTCCCTTGAAGACACAAGGTATGTGTTTTTTTAGTCTGTTTGCAAAACTGATATCTCAGTAAATTATATTAACATAATTTTCTACCGATGTGGAGACATTCTTTATTTATGAAAAAACATGGAAATATTAAATAATAACCAATGACTCCGTATCACAAGCTTGGTACTCATTTATCGACCCACTGAAGGGATGAAAGGTTGAGTTTCTATTAATCATCACTTTTTATAATTAAAATACATTCTATATTGTTCATAGTCTCTTAATGGGTATTTGAAAATATTACTTTTAATTGATAGCTTTTGTTTCAGAGTTCACCTCTAATTTCACAGGATTAGCTTTCAAAGATTAAAATTTAGTTTCAGTATTTTTTATTTTAAACCTGTAACTTTCTAACTTTTGATGATAGAAGGGAGTTTTCTAAGACTTCAATTACCCTATATATATTTACATTCTATTTCTGTTAAAATTTCCTTTCCAGTTGTAGGAGGTTTTTCCAATTTGAAGAAAGGGCGACGGCCAGATTTCTCAGGACTTTAGGATAATGTGTAATGAAAATACTCAAAGTGTCATAGTTGCATTCGGTATGGCATTAATTAAATAATATTCCAAATTCTTTTTTTTTGTTGTTGAAATACTGAATTACTTTTAAATGGTTACCTGAGATGAAATGAAGGCTTCGTCTGTCGTACGCATCGTGTTAAGCCATTTGACTATCTGATCAATGATGACACCGTTATAACGCACATACACCAAAAGTGCATAAGCAGTTGCCTCCACAGCCACGGAGTCATATTTATTGGGTAGACGGGGAAGAGTAAATGGCCTTTGGTTCTGATAAAGAACCTCTGATGAGCTGATTGGTTCAGGACTCCAGTACACCATTCCCTCTGGAAAAGAAATTATAATATATATTCGGAACAATTATACTTCAGATGCTTTAAAAAAAAGAAACCGAAGTAATTTAGGGTATTATGTAAACAAGTCATAGCAACAAATGTCAGTGATAGTTGAAATAAAGTATAAGTGACATTAGTTTTTAAAATTACCCCCTCGAAAGCTAGATCAAACGTGCTATGACAAACAAGCAATAATTTTTTTTTAAAGTCAATTCCTACTTAGGTCAACAAAGAAAATTTAATTTTAGTTACTTTTTATTAAATAGTTACAATTAATATAAATATGTATATAAATATTACAGAATCATAATATTAAGTGATAAAATAGAAAGCGATTTTCCTTGCAATTCTCCATTTTCCTTTCTATATATGGTGTTGGACTATTTTTTTATTTATTTATTTTTTAATTAAATTTAATTATTCTAATAAAATAGTACAGTTAAAAGAAATCACATTCTCAGAAATTTGGACATCCCAGGTGAGATTCATACCCACGACCTTTGGGTTAGACGTCCTACTCGCTTTCCATTGCGCTACAGGGACACAACGAACGATTTTATTTTCTATATATGCTGTTGGACTATTATTTTTGTTTGCTACTATTTATTAATTTTTTAAAGTTTAATTAATAAATTTATATTTGAAAAAACTGTATTAACATCAAGTCTCATCCCTTACAATTTTTAAAAAATGTATTTGAATTTAAATGGATGAATAGAAAGTATTTTATTAACGACTGAAAATTTGAACAAGATATATATGTCGTGTTTTCCGAGTCAACACCAAGGCTTTTTGTAAAAACGGTCTTTATTCAACGAAAATATTTCGGCGTCTGCTTGCTAAGAGAGAAACGGACACGCGTTTTTTGTAAGATTCTGTGGACCACTTAGGCAGATGCTCTCAAGTACACTTCTTATTGAAGAGGCATATTTGAAAGTTAAGCATGATATACGAGATAATAAAAATTAATGGTTGGGATAAAAGTTCTGTTTAGGGCCATGTGTTCTTCAAGAGGAACAAGTGAGTAATCAATTTAATACTTGGAGATGTAACGGAAAATAAAAGTTAAAAGTGGTCTAGGGATTTAATTTTAGATATAATTTAATTATCCTTACATATATATATAGGGGGATAGTGAACTAATAGTAGGAATTGAAAAATTTAGGTTATAGCTTTTTCCGGAGTCAAAGCTGAGAAACTGTATATATAGATGTTCTATATAGATAGTTTTATATTACACAAAGAGATAGCAGATTACTAAAGAGAACTTTGAATATCGCTTATTAAAGGCTTAAACATAATTTAAAAAAATGAGAAAAAAATGACAAACCTTTTTCCCTCCTTAAGCCATCTAACTTATTGAATCCAAGCTCCGCCTCCACGCTTCCAGCCTCCATCAAAGCGTATGTCACCAAAGCCACTTGATACGAATCCCTAAGTTGAGGCAAGCGTCTCTCCAAGTACCTAACAGCCATGTTTTTAGCATTCGATATTTCAACTCGAATATCCTGTCAATTAACAATACTTTTAAAATTCATAGAATATGTGATTTTTTTTACTCTGATACTTAGATAAAGAAATTAATAAAAAGTAATTAAAACCCGCTGAGAAATTAAAAATGATTTTTTTTTATGAATACAACTAGTGGGTGCATTTACAAAATTAAATCGAATATTAAATGTTACATCCTGAAGGAAAACAGGAATATAGTAAAGGCGATCAAAAAGCTTAAATATTAATCTCAAACATTTACAGCACTTCTAAGGCTATCATAACTATTTTTAGACTTTAAAAATGTTAAGATAGGACGTGTTCTAATCGATAACCATGATGTTATGTTAAATAGAAAAAAAAATCATAAAATTATTTTTTTAACTAAATGTTTATCATTGCATTGAATTTCGCTTAAACAAAAGGAGAAAAATAAATTAAGCCTTTGGAAATACTTTGAAAAAATGAATAAAATTTTTTCTTTCGAATCCAGCTATTTGAATATTTCAGTAATGTAGCTTATTTTATTTATTAGAAATTGTAAAAGTCCATTTTATGGTACAGTGGAATCCTGAAAACACGGCCTAATGTGGACCGAAGAGTGGCCAAGTTCGTGAAAATATCGAATTATCGGGAATTGGATTAAAAAACAATAAGTACGAGCGTTTTCTCAGAAAATATTGTACTGCACTTGCATATATTGTTTGCTGGAGAATGCAGCAGAAAATAAACTGCTCAACTATACCCTTAAACAAAGAAAAAGTTAGTACTTTATGAAGGCATAGAGCATTTACATCACGAAAAGGAAATTTGATGAATACACATAGTATATAGTGTAGTATATACTATGTGTATTCATTTATTGTGTGAAAAATATTTTATGAAGGCATAAAGCTGTCTATAATAAAAATTAAGTAGCCGATTTTGTAAGAACTGACTATTATTTTTTAAAAGAAATGCGTTATGTCCTGTTGTCTTCGGTACTGCACTTTGCGTTTTGCTGCTTCATTACGAAGACGACGAAGGGACATGTGGCAATTAATATCCAGGGGATAGAACCCGCGACCTATGGATCCGAAGCCGGTTAACTACCACTGGACAAAAGTGATCACCCTTGCTCGGAGGCTGTTACTGGCTTATGTAGATACCACTACAGTACTCCCCCACCAGTGAATCGCTGGATAGGCGGAGAACAAGATATTTGTTATGGCGAGCGTGTGAGTTGTTGCGGTTGCGCCAAGTGAGTCATATGACTCTGGTTGCTGCGTAAAGTGAGTCTGACGACTTTGCTTGCTCTTTTTGCGGGTAGATGGCGCCGCGATAGATCAAAAAGTTTTTGTGTTTTTCTTTTCAGTCAAGGTCACCAATGTAGCAATTAATATCCGGATGATAGAACCCGCGGCCTATGGATCCGAAGCCGGGTAACATACCACTAGACAAAAGTGATCACCCCTGTTCGGAGGCTGTTATTGGCTTGTGTAGATACAGCTACAAACAGTTGTTGAAAATACTGAAAGAAGGTTGCAACAGTCCTTAGTCCCTCACTATATGATATTTTAGAAGTTTGTGTGGCGTCCTCAACTTTAGTGTCTTCATTATTTTCCGGAATTTTTTCATTATAACTGTGACAATAGCAAAAATTTTTGCATCGGACATCTGGCCAAGTTATCCGGACTACCGGGTTATAGAGTGCCGAGTTTTCGGGACTCTACTTGTACAGTATTTATAGAGTAGTTTTAATAGAGTAAAGAATATAAAAACACAGCTTCATTTCATGTAGAAAATTAAGTTATATTTTTCCTCTTAAGATATTTTATATCTGTTAAAACAGGCATAAAATACATTATTTATCTAAAAAAGATTTAAAAAAACAACGTAATAGTACAATCACAGTAAAAATACTACTTACTCCGGGAAGATCAGCTACGGATGTTAGTGTTATTAACACATGGGCCGTTAAGGAAATGTTTTGATATGCAGTATTTTTATCAATCTGTAAGAAAAATTTACCTTGGTAATAAAAAAATATTACTAAGTTCTAATGGATATAATTTATATTTTGATAAATATTTGAACGTTTTTATCAAAACTTCTTAAAAATACAACACAAAGCAACTGTTGCGCTTTATATATATATAGCTGAGCCTCTGTAAATGGATATACTTTTGTACTCATTGACTTTTATTAGTTTTGACTATGAGAAAATTGGGGCTAAGTAAAGATAATTTAAGGTATCTGACTACTTGCGACAACTTTTTTTTAAAATGGAGATATGAGGATTTCCTTGTGGTTTTTAGATTTGTTTAGTACATTTTAAGAAAAATATGCTAAAATTAAGAAGAGAAAAAGAAATTATTATTACTTAAATGGGAAAAAATGGGTAAAAATTGACAAAAACATAAACGGGGCCGATTCTGTACCAAAAGTTTATGAACAAATTTTCAATATTTAAATTCTCTCTGATATGTTGCTAGTTTATTCATTTTTAAAATGACCTTCAGGATAAGAGATATTTTAATTTTTACAAAAACTAGAGCACTTTATCCTAGTATATGAAATTACTTAAAAAAACAATGTTTATATTAGCATAAGGGACTCTAAATTTTGTAATAAAACAGTGACTGATAAATCTGAAGGTTAAAGCACTTCTACTATTATACAGAACATACAAAAAAAAATTCAGTTAATTATTTTCAAAGCTTTTTGAGCAATTCAAAAAAAAAAAAAAAAAAAAAAAAAAAAAGACACATTTCGAGTAAAACGTTTTAAAGTATCACTTCTTGCTTAAAGAAATGGCATCTGCTTTTACTAAAACACTTGTAGTTTTTGTTCTAGTGAAAGGCAAATAATAAACTTGGTATAATTTTAAAGCTAATAAGATGGTCTATAAAATAAAAATATAATAAAATTTGTCCATTTTTGGCAAAATGCACAATTTTAGGGAAGTCGGATACCTTAAATGGATATACAGTTTAACTGAGAGAGAGAGACTACTAAGAATAATTAGAAAGATAAAGATAGAGGAAGAGAAAGAGAGAGAGGAAGAGAGATAAAAAGAGATAAAAGAAACATTCTCTCTCTCAGAGTATTAATCTTAAGCCTGAATAAATGGTACGAATTATATTTTATATCTATTAAATGTTTAATAATACCATGCTTATAAACAAGGTCTATTGGTGACGGACCTTGTAACTTTGAACCTCGATCAATTTACGAAATCAACATCTGAGTTGGCATTCCACTCTCCAAAACATCCACATTCACATTTAAGTGTGCTTAAAAAGCATAGACAGATTCAACAGTCATCAGCCTGTTTTCATTTCTTATCTTTAGTGTCATCAGAACTGGCACTCACGATTCGACACTAGTCAAGAATTCACAACAATGACCACTCGGCTATCGTGGACAATAGTATTCTCTAAATGGATTACACGGGGTAATGACAAGACATTGAGTTTTTCGGTAAATAAATACGGAGTTTTTCTCTATTTCTTGACTAAAAATATATTATATGTCTGCACTAAATATTTAAAAAAACAACAACAACCCCTGGTTTTATTTTATTTTTGTACGTCTGGATTAGTATAAGTGATACAGGGGCGTACACAAGGGTGGGATTTGGGGATTCAACTACATAGACCAACTGTCTGCATGTTTTTTATGCTATAACTCTCTCCCTCCACAATATATATATATATATATATATATATATATATATATATGTATATTTCAAAAATGCACACAAAATAGTTATAAACCTAAGATAACTATAGTCATGATAGAATAAAGTCTTAGCCACAGTTGTACTAAAGCAAACTCATGTTACACTAATTTTGAGAGGGAAGGCTGAATATCCTTTTATGGCTAGTGACGATTATGCATTTAACGATGAATATTTTAGACGATGTTTTCATATTTGTTGATATTGATGAAACAGTCATTTGCAATTTTAAATGCTGTTTATTTTCACATTAAAACATATAGCGTTACAACAGCAGAAGAACAAATACTAAGACCTAAAACACAAAAGATAAAACGAGCTGCAGCCGATTAACACATTTTCTAGACGAAGACAAGGAGACAAAGAGATCGAGGAACAAAGACTCTCGCTTTTTATACTAGACTGTTAAGGTCGCGTGACTTCTTCTAACAGAAGCCACGATTGGTCAGAAATTGGCGAGAGCCAGTTTTTGATGCAGTCCTACAATTCGATTACGATTAAAATCCCTAATATGTAGGCAGACAAGTTAAAATAATTTAACGCGTTAGTTCTGAAGGACTGGACCAAAGAATTAAAAGTTACTGAAAAGGATGGATACTAGAGGGAATTGGAAATGAGCAAGTAGATTTCCTCGCCCGAAAGGGTGCAATGCTGATGCAACCCACTTACTCAAAATATGCCATATCACTATAAAACAATTCATAGTATAATCTACTAGACAAAGATATCGGACAAAAATGATGAACAATGTTCAAACAAAACAATAAGAAATCGAAGATTTCGATCATTTATCAGAATGCCCTCGACAAGATGTAGTTGCCTCTTTTTGGTTATTAACAGGGTAAAACTGCCTAGGAAAGCTTCTTCAAAGAGAATTGGTATTTTTGCCCAACCTCTTTATGACCTTGAACAGAGTACCATGAACACAACCATGAGCACATCTTCCATTACGACTTCGAATTCACCCTAAATTGGCATCCAGAAAATGTCTTAGGCAATGACTTCGATCACCTTTTGTATTTGCATTGTTGTATTCACCAGTTGCTATATTCACTTAATAATTGTACTTTGCCTTGCCATTAGAAATAAAAAAATAATATACAGACCACACACACATCCAGAGTATTTTATAAATAATTACTAAAACGTCACACACACACACACACACACACACACACACCACACACACACACACACACACACACACACACACACACACACACACACACACACACTATTCAACTACTCGAGGGATTTTGGTGACGGACCTCGTAATTTTGAATCTTGGTCAAGTGACAAGGACACTCCCCTATCCTAACCTCACCAACGGGAGGACGTTTGAGTCTCCAATTGGTGTTGCACATTTAACGTGAATCGGCCTCCTCTGCACGGCTGGTTTTCAGCGCTACAAGTCTCACGCCAGCCACGAGTCCGTTACTTTGACCACTAGGCTACCACTCCCAAATGAATCATTCAGAAGAGAGGTATTTGTGTGCCAGCTAGTAATATAATTCAACCTAATCATATAATTTTAAAAAAAAACTGATTATATGAAACTTTTAATTAAAATTAAAAAATAACTTTATTAATTATAATTAGAGCGTACCTATTCATACTACACGTAAGGTATTTATGGATTGAAATGTAGTAAACATAAACTCCATATAATTGATCAAAAGTATCTATATAAGTAACTTTATACAAATGATAAAAAGGAAAATTATTTGAAATTTTCTCCAAGTAAGTTGAATAAATAAGTACAACAAAGATTTTTGAGTGTCATACCCTGAAAGACTTAATTGTAACATAAATTAAAACAAATGACTAAATGACTATAAATCCCTAATTATCTAATACATAAAGTGTAAAGTTTGAATGTGTGAGCGAATGTTTTTTTTAAATATTTTATCCTTGATTCATTATTTTAACGGGGAAGAACTCCGTATTCAAAAATAGAGTAACAATGATAAATTAACCTTAGAGTTCTTAATAGGTTAAAATCAAATCTATTGAAAAAATCTAAGCACTGTTTAACCTATGGATTGATACAGATCTTAATTAATGTATAATAAAATTACAGAAAAAATATGTAATGGAAAATATAATCAAATTATTCAATTTTTTAGACAAATATGACACTTTTTTTTTGCTTCATACGTCCTTCAAACTATTTTTAATTTAATTTTTTCTTGAAAACTTTCAAGACCAAGTGATTTTGATATTGCAAGGAAAGCACTACTTGCATTATCATAGCATGTACTTATTTAATTATTTTGATTTAATATCTGAAATTTATACTTAAATAAAATATACATTTAATAAAATGCCTGATTAAAAAAACAGCCAATTTCCACGCAAAGGCTAAAGTTAAAGTTGTGTTTATTTTTTGAAATTACTAGTTCTAAAATTGTACCGAAAAAACATGTTTTTCTTAAAACTTCCTTTTTATTAGTTACTCTTAAAGAGAACAATCAGAAAATAAGAGAAAAACAGACAAAATGAATATTCAGTATAAATAATAAATTCATAAAAATACACGCAAGTAATTTGATTATAATATCGAATACAGTCGACTCTCGATAATTCAAAACCTTCGATAATACGAACTTCTCGATAATTCGAAGTATATGCTCAGTCCCTAGAAAAACTCTTGATATTTCGAACTAAAACGATGCGTTTTGGTACACTAATATTTCGAAGTAAAATCTGTGGCTGGTCAGACTACAACATGCGATAATTCGAAGTTATCTTATAAAACTCTCGACAATTTGAACACTCACTATCATGTGCAGTCCTGTAATAAACAGGTTGGAGCTTACAAGTTTTGCGTTGTGTTGTCTCTGCGTGTCTCCCCTGTAATTTAGCCCCTTTGATGACCCTCTGTCTGCTACACCTTCTTTGTGTTTTCTAGTTCCTCAGGCGAAAAGACATTTTAATTGCTTTCCTTCTTCAAGTGGACAATAGATCAACCACACCTGTTGTCAGCCGTCCATAACTTTTATTTAAAACACGTGGCTTAATTACACATGTGTTCTGAAAGGATGGCATGCTATTGGGAAGAGAGGCGTAGGATTGTGTATGCATGTATTGAATGTATTCTTTTAATACATGACTTTTAACTTCTGTATAATATTTATACTGTATAATATGTACTTTTTAAAAATATTTTAAAACAATTTTATTCATATGTACTATTATTTTTTTATTACTTAGTTTCAAATTTAAATGTGTTAGAAAAAAAATTTCTCTTCGTGTATTTTGGGAGTTTTTTCCTACCCTCTTGATAATTCGAAGCTTTTCATTGGTCCCTCCAACTTCGAATTATCGAGAGCCGATTGTATTATGTTTTTGACTTGGTAATGAAATGTAATATTCAGTTATAATAATCAAAAATTCTTTTCCCCCCAAAAGAATTATGCCTTTTTTTCTGAAGTAAAAACAAACATACATACCAGGCCATCCATTTTTCGATTCCAAGGATGATCTACAGTTTCATAAAAAGACCCTTCTCTCGTCTGATGCCTTAAAATATACTCCATAGAACTGACTAACATATCGGGATCAATGTACAGATAGTTTTCCCAATCAGGATACTGAGCCAGATGGAAGACTCGCGCACAGTATGCAGTTAACCTAAGGGAAAAAATTAAAATAATTTATCCTCGATTTGAATTCAACTTGTAAATGATTGGAATCAGAATGAACACCAGTCGTAATTAAAATAAATATTATTTATTTAAGGGGTCTCAGGGGTGTTAATTTTGTCTCGAGGGGTGAAAATATAAACAATTTTCAAACAGGTATACTTCGTTTAAATTTAAATTAAATAATTCGAATCTTTTTACACATTATTTACAAAGAATTATGGTTTCAAAAAAGTATGAAATGTTTTAAATATAATCATAATTTTAAAAATTATAAGCATATGCAAGTAAGAAATAATTTTGTTATAAATATTAAGTAATTTTTGCGTTGAGCACGCTATTTTCTAAAATAGAGCCTTTGATGTATAAAACTTTATATAATTATAAAATGTATCATACTCTTTTAACCCTACTAATTTAAGAGTAATATATCTTTTGTATTTCAAAATATTTAAAAAATATCGAAATTTAAAATTTTTTTCTTCTTAAATGTATTTTTTTATTTTTTAAAAATATAATTTATTATTCTATTTATTTAAAAATACTGCAGTGTAATAAGGATATATTTAACTTTATACACCAACTTGTGACGGGTGCTTACGCGTTTCACTAACCTTCTCTCGAATTCTTTAAAATGTTTTATTTATTTCAACCAATCTCCTCCGAGAGCCAAAAGTGTGACTTATGCAAACGAGATATTTTCGGGTTTAGCGAGTTCGAAAAGGATATAAAAAGGAGAAATGAAATGAAGAGAAAAAGGAGATTTTGAGAGAGTAGTTTTTCTAGTGGAAATATATTCGTCGGGAGAAGTCTATTGAAAAGTATACATTAAATCGGTTCGGGACGGAACTGAGAGATAGCTGAGATTGAAGCCGCTCATTAAAGCAATCCAGATATAGAAGAACCTGCCTTAAGAAAATGTATCGGGTCAGTTGTTTTCATAAATTAAATATAAATGTGTAGCTTGATTGTACGCGTCGTTCTCCGTGGATTCAGTTAGGATTCCGTCGTTCATAATCGAATTCTTCTCATACTCCACTGTATTTTGTTGATCTTAAGGTTTGAATAGTATTTGTGTAATCTCTCAATTAAGAAAGGTCAATAAATAAGATTGATTTATTAAATAAGTTGTAATTAATTATGAATCCAACATATTCAGATTTAGATAATACGCGAAGGGGAGTAAATAATCGTAGAAGTAGTGATAGACTACGACAAACTTATTGCTTGCAGTTAAAGCTACTATTTTAGAAAATAGCATGACTCAACGTAAAACTTAATTAGTATTTCTTATAGAAATATTTCTTATTTTCATATGCTTATAATTTTTAAAATTATGATTATGTTTCAAACATTTTACACTTTTCTGAAGCCTCATTTCCTTATAAATAATGTATAAGAGATTCGAATTATTTAATTTTAAAGAGTTATATATATTTGAATATTGCTTATATTTTCAGCCCTCTAGGAAAGTTAACACCCTTGAGACACCTCCTTTTATAAATCTAACAAAACCTAAGGAAGGAAATGCATGAATATCAAGTATTGAAGCCAAAACGGGGAAGATAAAATATTTAATTATAAATAAAGTCACTTACGTTAGGAAATAATCATAACTTCCGATCTCAAATAATCGACTTCAAGTCGATTTGAATCTAATTCTGATATCTTACAGACCAACTGTCAGTTATAAAATTTATATATTAATTAATTAATCAATCGTCGAGTTTCTCTCGTCTAACGTTCAATTACTTTACGTTAATCTCAAACTTCCATCATCTAACTCCCAACCTCTCTCTCTTTTTCGAACCTAAAAGTTATCGCTTATATATACTGCATGATTTACATGTATCGCGTCTTCTACGGGAGAAAGTTTTCAATTGAACAATATTTAATTTAATAGAATTTCCCCAAGAGGATTTGTGAAAGGTACACGAATAGACCAGTTACATACTTAAGATTTTCCTCAGCTAATGAAAAAAAGAACATTTTTGAAGCATAAAGCAATTTCAATATCACATTCTGATTTCGTTATTCTACAGAGAGTAGATTATTTTAACACAATGTTACTTAAAGCATTATTCCTTTTTCTCTGGAAAACTCAATTTTTTCCCTGCATTTCTACATCTACATGGATCTTTTTTTACTTAATAATTGGAATTTAATACTGAAAATATAGAATATTATCCTTACATTGTCGTTACAAAAGAAAACGTGTTTGAATTAGAAATAAATATGTATTTATTTCATTATATTTTATACAAAATAATAAGATTTAATAGATTTCTTACCATAGGCTCGGTTTCTCTCCTTTAAACATGGTATAAGCTCCGTTTTTGTAGAACACTGATTGATACACATAGGCTGGAAAAAAGGACAAAAGTGAGAAACATTTTCTATATAATTTTAAGTAATTCAAATTCTAATCCATTTGCACTCGTATTTATTTAAATTAGGATACAAATTACCTTTATTGAGATATTCCAACATTCCGCGCATTGTATTAGTGCGTAGTTGATTAGTCAACCTTAAATAATGAAGAGTGTACAGAGAATACGTGAAATCAAACATGATATGATCGCCTGATTTTACAGGAGCCGCCATATTCAAAGCCTTGAGACCGATTGGAGATTTGGGATCCGATGGAAAAGGAGCTCCAACAACATCCCCTGAAAAAAAATATTATTTAAAATTCCCTGCACACACTAAAATTAAATTTTTTTATTATTAACAAACAATTGATTTAATTAAACAAATTAAATGTTTCATTTTGAGTATCCCGAAGACATAGCCTGTAGATGAAATTATTGCTGTTTATTTTTTCTAGGAACACATGTTTTTGTAGAGTTCAACATGATTTGCGGAAACATTTTTAAAATTTTACGTCAAAAAGTTTCATTTTTAAAGTATCCAAAGTTTTGAGTTTTCCATCTACCATTTATACTGATTTTATGAATGTAATGTTAATTTGACAAAATTTGTGCTTACCTTTTTAAATTTATAATATTATTGTTAAAAGGGGAAAGACAGGAAGTTTAAAGTGAAATTCATGTTGAAAAGGAATAGTTTTTACATGCATGGCAGAATTTAAAAAAATGCTGGAGCATATCATTACAGAGAGAGAGAGAGAGAACGGGAGAGGAGAGAGAACGGGAGAGAGAGAACAGAGAAAGAGAACGGGAGAGGAGAGAAGAACGGAGAGAGAGAGAGAGAGAACAAGAGAGGAGAGAGAACGGGAGAGGAGAGAGAACAAGAGAGGAGAGACAGAACGAGAGAGAGAGAGAAGAATCTGGATAATTTAAAAATTCAATTGAAGCACATTGCAGTGAAAATTTCTTAAAATATTTTTTCATGTTGGACTGATAAGGCCAAATTGCATTGTCTCTTTTCTCTTTTTTTACAAAAATGATATAAAAGAAAGGAGAAAATATTAAAAGTATATTTTGATGATAAAAATGATACTGCGCATATGAATTCACTGTTTTCTGAATATGTATGTGAATACAAATTTTCTTTAGATACATACATCAGATATGTTCTACTGAAGTTGAGAACCAATGAAATAACGTAAGAAATTATTATAACATTGGAAATCTCTTACTTTATAAATTAAAGTTTTATTAAAAGATAATCTCCAAGATTTATCATATTCTCTTGTCTAAGTGAACAATATAATGTTTCTACCTTGCAGCTTTGCTTTTGTCTTCTTGTTGAACTATTATTGTTTTGAGAGTTGTATCCATTTAATTAATAATTAAATCTTAAAAATTATTAATCTTTTCTTTATATAAGCTTAAAAAAATAATAAATTGTAACGATCCCTTACACGTTTTCAGTCTTAAAAGTGTGCTAAAAGAGTTTAAATTTAGCCGTCCATCCGGCATAGAGGTTAGTGACGCTGATTGCTGAGCCGTAGGGCCTGGGTTCGATTCCCGGAGAAGGCATGGATGTTTGTAAATGGATAGTCCTCTTTTGCGGCATGGGGGTACTCTAAATAACCATCGAGACGCAAGTCCTCTAATGAGGTTGATGGAAGAGAGGTGGGAGGTCCCTGACCATCCCCTGGATGTTCTCCTTCAAAAAATTGGGGTGGAACCGAGTAAAGTCGTACTGTCACCTGTACTGTGCTCAGAGGTACGGCTAACGACAGGCGTAAAAATCTAACTCCTTGCCGTGATGAATTTCGTGGGCCTTGATCTGATGTTACTGTCGATCAGGTGGCGTAAGTAACAACAACAACAACTTTAAAATATTAATAACATATGTGACGGATCTATACGATTCCTTCTACTAACCCATTGGAGATTCCTTTTGTGCCATCATTCTTTCAACCAACTTTCTCCGAGGACAGGAAACGTGATTATGCAAATTAAGTTTAATATATATATTCTGTATTCACGAGTTTTAAAAGGTTAGTGAAGTGAGAATTGAAGGTTAGTGAAGTGAGGATAGCTAGCAAACCGGCAGTAGTACGTATACGTAAACAGTGTACGACGCGAGAAGTCGGAAGATTCGGAAAGCGCTTAGTTCCACTATTGGAGAAGTGTTTAAGGCCACGTAACGAGGATTGCGAGAGTTCCGGTACTGTGATCTTATTTCAAGTAGAAGTTAGAGAGTTAAATTATTAGCGCGCTTCTAAATTAAAACAAGCTTTGTATAAGTTATCGTAAGGATAGATTTGCATGATCGTATATATTATCCCTACGCTATCTTGTCTCACCTTCGACCTCTAATTGATCAAATTTATCTTAATTAGTGTTATTTGTGTCTGTGTTGAATATAGAGATAAATAAATAATTGTAGTTCATCATGTCGTCTGATCATTTAGTTCCTCCCACACATCTAGCCGGGGCACAGGGAATAAGGAATGTATAGATATTGAGATAGAAGAATTTTAAATTCATTAGCAATTTTATGGAACATTGGTGAAATAAAATTCAGGTTATTATCTCTAGCCGTACAGTTTTCATTCCGCAGACATTAAATATAAAAAAAAAATTACCGATAATGGTGACGCTAGCTTTGGGTGATCCAAAGATGTAGTGCCTGTATGTTTCTTCATAAGGAATTATTGGATCCTCCGTTACATTGACATCCAAGTAACGCATTAGATATGCTTCGTTCCTCATATCTAGAAGGAGCGAAGTGTGACGATGTACAGGCACACCATCCGGCTGTAAAAAGTTAAGAAATTATTATTTATAACATTTATTTTTAATTAAAATTAAAAATTGTTATGAAACTTTTTTAAACGTCTTAAGTATGAATATATTAATTTCTGTAAAATTTAAGTGAAATTATGATATATGCCAGGGATGGATTTACGTTTTCAAAGTAATTTTGAGTTTACTTACTGCGATGCTTATTGTCACTGAAGCAATATCTCTCGCTACTTGAGTCCTTCCCACGATGTTGACTTCAATATCTCCAATTTTAGTGGCAACAATAGGAACATGAACAATCATATGGCTCACAGGTTTCACCTTGTTAAAAATATGTGTATAAATAATAAAAACAGTTTTTTTGGTCACATTTTTAATTTTCAAAAATTAAATAAAATTGTGCAGGAAGTTTTTAAAAATAAACAATATTATGAAATATAAATTTTCCATGGATATCCATTGAACTTGTAAAAGATCTATTAATTTTCATAGCACTTCACACTACGTTCTTAACACTTTCGTATATAATTGTATACGACAAAAATAAGTACAAAGTGTAGACGGAGTGTAGAAAAAAAGTTTCCGCCGTTTGATAAAAGATGGCCTCATTTATAAGATATGGTTGAAATTTTCAGACGTAAAACGTCATATAAAGTTGAACATAAAATTGAAGTATTAGCGATTTTTTTGTCAGCATCACATGTTTTGCTCAAAAATTTCGAGTTCTGAGCTGTCATTTGTGGAAACTTTAGATTTACTCTTTCATTTGAAGAAATTTAAGGGCGCTTCGATTGTTTGTAAAAGAATATAGTGAGGCTGTGTGGTTGGAGTGAGTGGAGTTGTGAAAGGTTTCAAAAGTTTAATAACAATGAGTTTGAAGTAGAAGTCAAAGAGCGTAACGTAAGATCATTGGTGGAAGATTTATGCCAAACGCAAGAAAAACTTGCACTTACATTAGGAGTGACTCAACAAGCAATTTCACATCGTTTAAAGTCGTTGGGAATGATTCAGAATCAAGGAAATTAGTTTCCATAAGAACTGAAACTGAGAAAAGTTGAATGCTGATTTGCCCATAAGAAATGCTGCTGGCTAAGTATAGACGAAATATATATATTTTTTGGCTATACTTACATATAGCCTCTGATGATGAGAAATGGATCCACTACGGTAACCCAAAGAAGAGGAAATCATGGAAACCACATGGCTATATGCTTCAACAGCCAAAGATTCATGGAGAGAAGCTCATGTTGCGTATACTATGGGATCAGCTTGCTGTCGTGCGTTATGAGTGCGTTTGGAGTAGCTCAAACCAAACAAAATTATTACGAGGGCTCTAACACCCAACACATTTGATGAGAATAAGCCGAACACTTAAGGAAATAAACTCCAACTATGCTCACAGGACAAAATTGCTCGTTGCAATAGGACAAAATTGCTCAGGACAAAATTGCTCAAAATTGCAATAATAATGCTCGTCCACAAGTTGTGGCGTCAGTCAAAACCTACTTTGGAATACTCCACTGGAAAATTCTATCCCACATGCCGTATTCACTAAACATTTTTCTTTCCGATCATTTATAATTACGATTGATGGCCCATGTCTGTCTCTGCAGCACTTCCCACAACATTGTATCGGCTCCATCCGCGTTTTCCCTAAGTCCTCTTGGGGAATTACTTCCTTTAAATATTTTTTAATTGAAAACTTCCTCCCGAAGAAGAGACGATATATGTAAATTATGTCGTGTATTTAAGTATTAGCTTTCAGGCTCGAGAGAGAGAGAAAGGTTAGAAGCTAAAAGATAGCATGAAGATTAACGTAAAGCTAAACGAGAGTACTTCGTAGATTATTTGATTAATATTAAGATTGACGATTTTGTCAATTAGTTGCTAAATTGGATTTGGTCCATTTGGATTGGATTACTTTAGAAATTATCTTCAAATATAAGAAGGTGTATTACCTGGAAGTGCTAAGTGTAAGTGATACAATTTATTATTATATCTCCAATTATCTCGTCTATTTCGCTATTGCTCCCATATTTACCAATTGGTGCATTTCTAAACTTGAGTTTTTGAATTTGTGTTGTTGTTGAGAATAGTAAATAAATTGTGTTGTTTTGACTATGGCTAGTTTTCCTTCTAACTCTCGTACACTAATGGATGGGACTAACATGAAACCAACAAAAAACATGAAAATACCAAAATTTGGGTTGATTCGTGGATAGATTTAAAATATGAAGTGTTCTTCCAACACGGAATCCATATGCTACCAGAAAGAAGGGGGAAAGTAATGGCTAATGATGGACATTACTTTAAACAAAACACAATGGGCTCTTATTTCGTAATAAGTATCCAATTTTTGGAAAAAAAAGGGTGAAAACTTACTTGTACTCTTTATAAATAAATAACAGTAGATTAATAACATAAACTTACATAAATAAGATGTTGATGCTCTCCATCTGTTGTTCGTGGATTGTATGAGGAAACAATGCCGAAGGGTTCTACTTCGACGAAACGGTAATCATCAGATGCAAGTAGTATAACTTCTGCCTGTGATTGGAAAAAAATTGAATTCTTATTTACTTTGAAATTAGAATAATAATTCTCTTAAAAAGATTGGGATTATATATTAAGTGAAACTTTACTCCTTTAAAAACTGGTAATTTACAAGGAAATTATTTCCATGGAAATTATTCCCATGGAGAACAGTTTTAATGAGTATACTTAAGCTATATAAAACGTGAAGAAATGTGAAAAAAATGTCAGTTGAATATTGCTTACAAACATTATATTTTATGTCAATAACCAGGAAGATTAAAGCGGAAAAATCAATAGTAAAACTTACTATTTGAAGCAACTGAAATAAAAAATATGTAAACAAGTTTATGCTAAATTATTCCGCATAAGTGCCCAAATCTTCATTTATTATGAAATTATTTTAATGGTACAAATTTATTTAAAATGCACAATTGCTTTAATTAAAATGTACACCACATTATGAAATAAATTCACAGCTAGAAAATTGCTTCATTTATCAAAATTATTACAGCAAATATCTTATTGCAAATGGATTTTTTTTCGGACATAGTTTTTTACTTTCGTATAATGCTTTTGTTTGTAAATTTATTAAGAAGTTCTTTTAAGAAAATATTGGATTTTTTATTGAATCATTATTTACCTGATTAAGTGCAATTACGAACACAGAAATAAAAAGTTTGGATTAAAGTCTAACTGGACGATTTAGGTTTTATTGTAGGAATTATCGTAATTAATAAATAATTTAATAAAAATATGATTTTTTAAACTTATAAACATAAATTTAAAAAAAAATGGAGAGAAATGTTCAAAAATAAGCATACAAGCTAATTAATTAGGCTTAAAATTCCTTTATGTAATGTTTGTAAAGTTATAACCTACAATTTAAAAGTTAAATCACTTTTACCTTTATTTCAATGAATTGGTAGTTCATAATGGACACTCGAAGTCCAATCTGTTCCCCAACAACCGCTTCTTCCGGCCCTTCTACAATGATGAAGAAGGGCTTTGTTGAATCAAACTAAAACACAGACATTTTTCAAAGGCATATCTTCAATAATCTACAAACGTACATAATAAATAGAACACAGTATTTTTTTATATTTCGATGTATTACATATCTAATAATCTACAAACGTACATAATAAATAGAACACAGTATTTTTTTTTTATATTTTCGATTGTATTATATCTAAATCAGCGTAATTATGCACTCAGTACAATTGTGAAATGCAATATTTTATGAGTGTAGAAAGATATACAAAAACTGGTTTTTAGATATAATATGCGTGGGAGATAACTAAATTTTTATTAATTTTATTACGAGTAATTTAAAATTTTGCTTTATGTTACAAAAATTAGCAATTTGTGATAAAAGCATTTAAATCTTACAGAAATGTTTAATATATTTCAAGTTTAAATTTTAATGCATTAATTTTTTAGAAGCATATATTTTTAAAGGGCTGTAGAAATGTACATATAAATTATTACTTTTTCGAATTCAAAACTCTAATTATGATAAGAGTAGATAAAAAGTATACTTTTGTCAATGCTTGTGTGATTATCTATCTGCCAGTTCAGACATACGCCTTGCTGAGCCTTTTGTAATTGGGGTGAAAATGGATTAAATTTCTGATTACTCATTAAGCATTTTTCATTATTAAGTTTAACATGCTGTGACGTTTTCGCGTTTCACAGCTGAAAAATCAGCTTCTTTTTGTGGATAGTATAACACTGTTCCTATGCACACGTGCATCTTTAAATATTGCGGACGTTGAATTGATTTCGGATATAAGCAAATGATTCTTCTGAGATCATGGAAAGCAAGTGTTGACATGAAAAACTTACCATTATTGGTTCAGGCAGTATATGAAGACCAAAAATTTTGTTCATTCCTATGGCATTTAGCGCATATACTGATGGTCCTTTAGGAGATATAGTAGGTACATATTCTTCTTGATCTTCTCTATAGAATCCGAACAGAATTAATAAGATACAGAACAAAACATTCTATAAAGAGTAATATATTTTTAAATACACAGTCAACTCTCGCCAATTCAAACCTTCGATAATACGAACCTCTCGGTAATTCGAAATATTTGCTTAGCCCCTAGAAAAACTCTTGATATTTCGAACTAAACAATACTTTTTGGAACACTTAATATTTCGAAGTAAAATCTGTGGCTGGCCAGAATACAACACGCGTTAATTCGAAGTGATCTAATAAAACTCTCGACAATTCAATCACTCACTATCACATAGAGTCAACTAGAAAACAAGTTGGAGCTTACATGTTTTGTGTTGTATTGCCTCTGCTTGTTTTCCCTGTAACGTAGCCCCTTTGATGACCATCTGAGTTGACTCCGGTATTTCTGACAGAAGCTAAAGTGTATCAAACTAACTATACGCAACTTTTCCCTCCAAAATAATGTTTATGCGGACGTTTTTAAAGTTTCATTTATTCTAGAAAATTATATTGAGAAAGTTAGATTGAATGCCACAAAAAAAAGACAACAGATTTTTTCGTCAAAAAAATTAATTATGTACAGTATGTATTATTCTAATAGTTGTTTTTAATAAATATATTCTTTTAATACAGGACTTTTAACTTCTGTATAATATTTATACTATATAGTATGTCTTATTTAAAAATACTTTAAAATAATTTAATACATATGTACAATTCTTGCATTAATACATAGTTTCAAATTTAAATGTGTTGGAAAAAAATTTCCCTTTGTGTATTTTGGGAGTTTTTTCCTACCCTCTTGAAAATTCGAAGTTTTTCATTGGTTCCTTCAACTTCGAATTATTGAGAGGGAGAGTCGACTGTATTATTTAATTTCAAAATAAAGAGTAATACTAAGTTTTTAATTTTTTTATGCAGTTTTTGTGAATTTCTTATTAGTATTATATATAATGCTTAGACATTTATTTGAAAATTAAAATTCTAGCTATTATTTTAACACTTGGATATATTTTTTTGAGAATTAGAATGTTAATTTTAGAATCATAAACTATCTATCTATTATAGCAATATATGATAAGTGATATTTTTTTCAACACTTACCCAATGATTTTATTCTTCCAAGCAAAGTTGCCAGCAGTAGCATCATAAAAAGCATTTTGCCTATTTCTACGATACAAATAAAATTCAAAAAGGTCTTTGTCCTCATTTAATTGAAGTTGGAAGCCTAGAAAGAAGTACTAATTGATTTCTTTTTTATTTGTTATGTATCATTTATTTCAAATGAATAAAAATATGTATATTGCACATTTTTGTACAGTTTTCTTCATTTGAATATACTTTGAATACAAACTTATAATTGGACGAACTTTATGCCATATATACATAAAAGCTACATTACAATTTGCATACAATATAAAAAAATAAAAAAGGAGTCTGTTACAATGCATACTTCTCATATTAATATAATTTGAAATCAATCTTTTGTAGACGACAATCAGAAATTTTGCGGATGGAAAAGTTATCTAATAAGAATTTTGTCGTATGGATTGTATTTGAAGAATTAACTGTGCATACTTCTTTAAAATGCAAATGTCGATATTTTTTGAAAGAAAAAAAAACAAACGGAACTTTAGTTTCTTTTTTTAATGGGAGTTTTGCTGGTGCAATAGATATTAACAAAAAATGTGAATTGTAGAGGTTGTATCACATTTATATGCTGAATGTAAGGTTATACACACTTCTGGCCATTAAAATTGCTACACCAGGTTGGAATGATCTGGCGAACATCAAAATCACACGAAAGGAAATAAAGGTTGGGATATTTGTAAAGGTAATCCCTCTTTACCTTTTCAAACCAAATTTCAGGGCATTTAGACGACGCAGGCAGGAGAAACGACATCTGAAGAAGTTGTGTAGGCATTTATCATTTGGAAAGCACTTTGTAAAGTCGGAATTCACTATCGTGTTATGCCTTGAATAAGAACTGCTGACTAGCAAGTGTCGAATTTCGATAGAGAAAGGCTCGTTGCCTATCAAGAATGTGAATTATCATTTAGTGATATAGTCCATCGCGCTTGTAGAAATCCAACCACTATCATGCGAATATGGTTTATACCGAACGACATTCAAGAACTCCACGCCCTCCCTGTGACTAACGCCCGAAAGGACATAAATATTGTAAGGTCGGCCTTCCAAACCGTACAACCTCTATATGGACCATTAGTTCAGGAAATGGCATGTTTGCAGCACGCCCAGTGTCTTCTCGTACGTGCGACGACGTTTGCAGCAGCGTGGACAGTCAGCACGGCGATCATTACTTTGGCTTCTCTTGACAATGCTGCACAGAGTTGGATTTGGCTACGCTATTGCGCCGAATGACAAAGTTGGATACAGAAATGGCACAATGTCGTCTTTTCAGACGTGTTCCGGTTCAGCGTTCAGTATTTTGGTGGCCGTATACGTGTCTGAAGGTTCCGAGGAGACCATTCGTCGCCTGTTTGCATTCGATATCGCACGAGGACCCTGCACCTGGTTTGGCAGCCATTGGGTACATGACACGCACATCTCTTGGTCACATCGACAGCTATTTGAACGTAAATTGGCACGTTTTTGACATCTTACGTCCAGTAATAGGGTCCTAACTTCGAGGTCTGCCAACGCCATCATCTAACAAGATAATGCGATACTACGTGTTGCCAGTCTTGTTCTGACCTTCCTCGATGCATAAGGTATTCGACTGTAGCCTTGGCCTGTGCGGGCTCCAGATCTGTCACCCATTGAAAACATCTGGTCATGGGTTATTTAGAGACTGGCCCGCCACCCCTCTCCAGCTTTTTCGGTTGATGAAGTGTAACATAGACTTGAAGCAGCATGGAATGAGTCACCCAATTCTGTCATCAAGCCCAGTTCGACTCCACGCCCATCCGGGCAAGGGCCGTTTTAGTTGCCAGAGGTGGCAAATCTTTCTACTAATTTCGCACCCCTGTAAACCCTCGAACTGTTTGTGAATTAAATCATTTTGTCTTCGTGATAAACTACTGTAACGGGTCTATCCGCGAACCTAATACTCCAAGAGTAAGTGAAGTAGATTATACTCATATATTAAGTATCCTTTAGCAGTGTTGATTGCTCTTCTAATTAATGGCATTGTGCATTTACTATCTTTAGTTGTTAGATTTAAGTTAGTGGAATAATAAATCTGGATTTGAATTTGGTTATGACTGGTCTTTACTCGAATCTCCAAACCCCAGCAATTTCAAGTAGGTTGTTACATTACTTAAATACAATAAATATCTTTTTTGTAATTGGTCACAATTAATGGTGTCCCAATTTTAATGGCCAGTAGTGTGTAAATGCTCCGCTGTTTAAGATGGATTTAAATCACTTTAAATCCACCATTCTTAATACTTGCACAACTTTTTTTTATCCTTGGGTTTTTTGCTAAACTTCGGTATTCATTTTAAAAACAATATTATGGTTAGATATATTTTCAACATTCTATTTAAGAATTTGGTTTGTTCACAGATATTAATTCCACTACTCAAAAGTGTAAATTTTTCAATCTGACTTTTTTTTTGTAAGAGATGCAATTTCTTTTAATAAAAATAACCTTTAGATGATAAAATCTTTTTAGAGAGAACGGATTTTAAGTAATTGATGTAAAAATGATAAATGAAGTAAAAGGAATATAAACATTGTTAATCTTTAAATATATTTTATGAACTATTTTGCAAAGAAACGTGACCAGATATTATTAAAAACGGGAGCAAAATATATTCTATATGTAACAGATCGCTAACGGTTGATAACATTTATTAGAAGTAGATCATTAGACTTAGGATATGCTTAGAAATAACACAAGGGATATAAGTTGATAATAGCTATATGTTGCAACTACATTTTTTTAATGTGTGTTCTAAACAATAGCCCTAAGTTTTTAATCAGTTTCACTTGCTAATGGAAAATGAAATGTAATACTCACAGCTTCCTTCATCAGTTCCATCATCACAATCTCTTACACCATCACATTTCTTATGAGTCGGATAACATTGCCCGGATAAGCAGGGGCTGAGATCGAACGAGGCATTGCAGAAATCTTTGAAAAATTTGGAGAAGTAAATATCTTTTAAAAAAAGCAGTTATTTTTTTAAAAAAAGAAACATGTCATGTTTGAAGTTTATATTTCTTTAAACTTTTATGATATAACAAGCTACACAATATTTGCTTGAATCTGATTTATTGAGATCAACCAGGAATATAGATAAAAATAATTTTAAATGACAGTCTGGTCCGAACCCAGTACAATTTTAACGTAATAAAACTGGATCTTTTGATTCAACTCGTAATACGTAAACGTTTAAATATGCAAAATATGAGGAAAAGAGATTCTGGAACTTACAATATTAGGTACAGTAGAGCGTCGTTTATCCGAACGTTTATTATCCGGAGCGTCAAATATCCGGACCAAAGTCCCGATAGCCCCTCTCCCCCGTCCGGTATAGTGGTTAGTGACACTGACTGTGGTGCCGCAGGGCCTGGGTTCGAATCCCGGAGAAGGCATGGATGTTTGTGTTGTAATCCTTCCCCTTCTTTCCTTTGTGTTGTAAACCCCGTGTGATACATTGTGCGGTGCACGAGATTTAAAAATGGTCTCAATAAAAATAAAAAAAAAGAAAGAAAGAAAGTCCGGATACGTTTTCAAACAGTGCAATGTACTTAAGGTATGTGACTACCTTCGGAGCACTTTTTTGAAATATATAAATTTTCAACTAAATAAACATTTTTATATTTGAAATGGAGCATAAAACTAAGAATTTAAGTACAATTTTCACAAAATTAAAAATAATTTTCGATATATTGGGAATTTTGAGTGAAATTTTAGTGAAAAATTGCAGTTACGGTTAGGCTTGTATTGAAAATTCTAATAAATATATTCGAATAATATTTATGCAATACATAAATAAAATCATTATCTGTGCTTATAGCTATAAAATTTGTGATACTTTTGAAAAGTTTTTGAAATATGTCATTTTTTATGCGAGAACTCAATTTTTTACAAAAAACTAATGTTATTTTCTCACAAAAAGTGCAATAAAATACATAAATATATACACAGAGATTAGATTATAGTCTAGACTGGAGTAAAAACTAAATAAAACATTTTCTGAAAATTTCAATTCAATATCTTAAAAAGCAATCCTGTAGTGAACTTTACCGTGAAGCTAAAAATTGAAAAACATAGTTCCTCAGAAAATGCATTTAAAGATTTTAATATGGTATAAAAAATTTTCTACTATTTGTACATTTTTTAAACTCACCATATTTATGGGTCAAGATCTCATTAGCTTCATGTTTAACTAATTTTGACTTTTTTTCAACTTTTGCTGTTTTCTGGAGAGTTTTATAGACAATAACAATTGTCATTTTTAGTGAAATTTTGATGAAAAATTGCATTTTTAGAAAATTCTAATGAATGTATTCAAATAATATTTATACAGTACGTAAATGACATCTTTATAAGTGTTAGGAATAAAAAAGATTTGTAATAATTTTGAAAGTTTTTTAATTATGCCAAATTTTATGCAAAACCAAGATTTCTTAAAAAAACTAATGATCATTTTCATAAAAAAGCAATAAAGTACATAAATATATACACAGAGTTTAGATTTTGATTCATAACACAGATATAACAAAATAAAACATGTTCTGAAAATTTCAATTCAATATCTTACAAATATTTTGAGTAGGGATGTACTTCCGGTTTTGTAAGCTCCATTTCCGGTTTACTAATTATGCTATAACCTTGCTTCTAAATATCGTAAAAATAAAACTAGAGTGTTTTGGAATCTTTAATGTATGGGCTATAAAATAAAAGCATAAAATCAATTTCGAAAATTTTCCCCAAAACGACGAATTTTGGATAGTCACATACCTTAACAGTTGTTTCGCGGGAGGCCAAAAGTAACGGGAAACAACAGCAATGAAAGTAGAAAGGGTCCATCAAATGTTGACGCGTTTCTGCGTTAGAGACAGCTATGGAGTGGTACTTACAACAATCAGAGTGCGATACTAAACTACTACAGCTCAAGAGAATCAGATACCTTGCAGGGAAAAAACGATGTACAATGGTACAGCGAAAGGTGACTATTTTCCACAATAAAGGAAAATTTGCGACATTTTGCACCTATTTTGCTTTTTCTTCAAGCACGTTTCCTGCATTTGATGATTTTCAATATTCGTATAGTATTCGGTTTCATATATTTCATGGATCGCATTCGGTTTTCGGTTATCCGAACAATCGCACATCCGAACGGTGACCGGTCCCAATTGATTCAGATAAACAATATTCTACTATACATAAAATTCCTCATAATTTTGGATGTTTAATATATAGTTATACAAAGATATATTACACACAGGGTGTATCAGAAGAACGGTTACAAGCTTTCAGGACATATAGATGGGGGAAAATCCCATAGCAATGCATGGTTGGAAACTCTTTCCTGGTGCGGTAGTGACTACACTAAACACAAGAAAGACAGGGCACGAATAAGAAGAGGAAAAGGTTTATTATCCTTAGTACAGCAAAAAACTAAAAAAGAACATTAAAAAAACAACGATCGCCATCAAAGTAAGTGTTCGAAATTACGACAACGCGCAAGGAGACAGGCCTCACATTTTCGGCACATTGAAGATCGAACATTAACGAAAATACTGTGCGGGATTTTGCTAACAGCTGTCGCAATGTGCGCTACCTTGGCACTGTTGACGAGAGTTTCGTATACCAGTGCACTTACTTGACTTACCCCCATAAGAAGTAATCAAGGCAAGTGAGGTCTGCGATCGAGCGGCCAATGTACTGAGTACATCAGCCAAAGACTTCCTAGCATTTTTGCTGTACTAAGAAAAATGAACATGTTTTCTCCTCTTATTCATGACCTGTTTTTCTTGTCAGTACACACTTGTTACTTTTCGTCACTACCACGCAGGAAAGCGTTTTTCCCATAGTTTAGGTGTACTCTTATCGGTGCTGAAAGTTTGTAACCGCTGTACTGAAACACCCTGTATGTACAGGGTATCCGGGATTAAAGCATCCAAAAGTAATGGCTTATTATTACGGAACTACCCCTCAGAATGTAATAAACTGTTCATCCATGGAATGGAAAACTCTCCGAGAGTTTTTGGGTCTAGTCCGATTGACCGCACGTGCTCGCCTTATTCGGCAATTGCAGACGATAAACTTTTAAAACTGATTTCATTAGTAAAGATGTGGACGCCATAGTAAAAGTTGCAGTGCGTACTTTGGTTAAAGGGATTTAAATCAGTCACGCTTGGTACAGTGAAGTGTTCAAACAGAATGGACTGTCGACCCTCCGACAACAAAATCTATCCACCAATGGGAAGGAACCTTAAGGGAGACGGGAACTTTGGTATCTGAAAATGGCAAGTATCCTCAAGTTTTCGTGATAGAAGACACTGTCAATCGTGTGCGTAATTCATTTTGTAGGAGTCCTGATAAGTCTATTAAGCAAGCCAGTAACGACATTCCATTCTGTTCGAACACATCACTGTACTCGCGACTGATCCGCTAATCACAGCACACGCTGCACCTTTCGCTGTGGCGTTCACATCTTTACCAATGAAGTCAGCGTAACAAGTTAATCGTCTGCGATTGCCAAATAATGCGCGCACGTGAGACCGATCGGACTAGACCCAAAAAATCTCGGAGAGTTTTTCAAAAGGGGTGGGTGAACATTTTATTACATTCTGATGGGTATAGTTCTGTAATAATAAGCCATTACTTTTGTTTTCTTTATGCCCGGACACCCTGTATTATTCTGTATTAATATCATATTATATTATATCCTTTCATAAACTTACTTGGCATTTCTGAGATTATCAGATTGGAAAATACTACTAGATTGGAGTTCTGAAAAAGTTAAAAAAAAGTAAACGTTATACAAGGACATTTACTGGATAAAAATAAAAATTAAAAACAAGATCCAAAATTTAACAAATGAAGCATTTATGTTTTAAAAATTAGTTTTACTTTTAATTTAATTTCTAAACACTCTTACCTCAAGAGAACTTTTTGTATCTCGTGAAGCATCATGAGTGACGTAGTATGCGATTTCTTCCGGAGATCCATCTCTATGTCTCCAAAATGCTCGATTGAATTTAGCATGTTCCTTTTCGAAGCCATACATCGATTCAGTAATCTATAATTAATTATTCTATAAATATACAGATTCGTTTATATAAAACATATTTAATAATATTTCTATAAACATTTCTGAGTAACTACAAAACTTTGATTAGCTCTTTTAGTTTTTTTTGGGCAGCGTCAGGGTATATATCAATTAAATTTTTTGATTCAAATGTCACATACCTATTGTATGCAATATTATTCCCATACTAACTAACACACACACTCAAGCACATATATTGATTCTGATTGAATTAAAAAAAAATTGTTTATTAAGCATTGAAATGAATTTCGCTGTTTTTTTTTTAAATCGAGATAATCCGTATTTCATACACTGTAAGTGTACTTTCTCAAGCGTAATAACTGAATAATGCATTGTGATTTTGGTCAGACAGAACGCCTAGCTTAAGGCTTTGCCTTTGTCTGAGGATAAAAAGAACATTTGATACGTCGAAATGAAAAAAAAAATTGTTCTTTTTCTAAAGCTTTTTTCAACAGAATTATAAAGTATAATAGAATTAGGATAAAAGTTTGAGCAGGAATTATGAATAGTTCCAAGAAGTATGCTTTTATGTGTGTATGTATAAGGTTTGCAATCCCGTGTCATATTTTCAAACCCGGGATTTCGGGATTACATAATCCAAATCCCGGGAATAGGATTAAGCTATTTATTAAAATACTTACATATGAGCATAGTTGAAATTGCATAATAAAATTGAAAATATAATTAAAAATTAATTTAATATTATTTTAATGAAACAAATAAAAAAATTAATTTATCATAAAAAACGAATAAAAATAGTACATAATGAAATAAAAAAAGCATTTCTTCATTTCTTGTGTTTCTGTAAATTAGCTTATAAAAACATAGCTCCTCCAGCGTTTCATCGTTGAAACGGCTTCTTATTTTTGTTACACATTGTCCTGCGAAGAAAATGCACGTTCAGATTCTTTACTAGTAGTATTACCGTCATTAAATGGGAGTATGTTCTTTTTAGGTAGTTACCACGTCTCCCTCCATTTTCAAAAAAGAGACATTTCTTTTCGAATTTTTGATGACAGTGTCTCACATCTAATAGACAGCATTGGTGCATATACTTCTTTGATAGTTTATTTTGTTCTTCTGCTAATGGTTTTTGTATATAAATTGATCCAGTTATTGAATCAGAATGTGAATCAATTTCAAGTGTTACCTCATTTGAAATTGAAGACCCAGTTGCATGAGCTGTTAGTCATGCAATGGGATTTGAAGAGTCTCAAGTCTTCTAAGCAGGTCCGCTATTAATTAACGGCATTTAATTGAAGAAGGAACTGTGACAAAATCTATTCTTGAGATGTAGCGTATATTATAATGTAAACATTGCAGTGAGCCACTTAGATCTGTGTGACATTCTTCCATACGAGAAATGAGAGCTGTGCACAAAAAAAAAAAAAAAAAAAAAAAAAAAAAAAAAAAAAAAAAAAAAAAAAAAATATATATATATATATATATATATAAAATATACGTGTCACAGTATTTGTCCGCGATGGACTCCGAAACTACTCAACGGATTATAATATAATTTTGCCTACTGTGTGTCATTTCGTCCAACTTAAAACATAGGATAGTTTTTATTACAATTAATCACGCCATAATTTTTTTATTGCCGGAAATATGAAGAATCTGGAAAAAGCGTTGCCAGATTCCCGTAAGGGAATAATCGCAAAATGTGGCATTGCTCATGTGTCTGTGGAAGCAGATATTGCAAACCAAAATGCACAACAATTAAGTGCCTGGCGTATTTCGGGGTGTGGAATCCGATTTTCGAGTCAGTTTCCAAAAATAACTGTCTTTGCCGGATAAAGCCAGCTGACCGTACTTTAGACACACCATAACAGGGGCTTAATTAAAAACCTTGAATCGTGAAAACTTGGACCCTGGCGTACTTCAAAATGTATAATCCGAATCTGATATCCAGTCTGAGAAATAACTGTAATTTTGCCGGATAATTCAGGACGACCATTTATTACGCAAACCGTGGCAAGAGCTTACCCTTAATGTCTTGATGCGGGAAAAGTGCGTTTCTGTTGTAATTCGGGATGGTGAACGAGAGTTAGAAATCGAATTTTAGAAATTCCTGTAACTTTGCCAGATAATGCCGGACAACCCTAATGCCCCTTCCAGGGACTGAACTTGCCGGCTCAGAGGAACAAAAGTAATTTCCAGTTGTACCTAGGGGCGGGAAACGATAATTTGAAATTATATTTCAGAAACTCCACTAAACTTGCCGGATATTGTCTGAATTAGGAGAAAAGGCAAATGATTCGAGTCCTGCGTCCGGATTTTCATTATCTCTAGCGACAGAACTTTCTCGCGCTGGAGCATGAAAAGTCAGCTCCGTGTGCATTTCGGAGTGTGAAATGAGAATCTGAAATTGAATTTTAGGAGTTTCGATAACTTTGCCGGATAATGCCAGTCGATTGTATTTTAGACACACTATAGCAGTGACTTGATTTCAAAATCTACCTATGAGGAAAAGATGTTCTCTGGCATATAGATGAAGGGAAAAATAAAATAAAGAAATTAATTTTTATGCTAAGTACTTCCAGCAAGGAAATGAAGCTTAGGTATTTAAATTTTTTCATGGTAAAAGGTCAAAGTAATTTTTAAAGAAGAAAAGAAAAAGAAAAACATGTATTTTTTAAAAATATTTTATAACATTTAATGCGATGAGAGGACACCTGCCGAAAAGTTATACAAAAATTGGGTACATTTAGAAGCTTTTTTAATGTTAAGTTTTTAAAGAAACCTACTGTCGAAATGACAATGCATGGTAAAGCGGGACACGGTGTGACGTTTGAGATAAATAAAGGTAGCGTAATATTGATTAATTTAAATATTTCGTTTATTTAAGTCACAACTATTATTTACAGACTATACATTGAAGTTATTAAACTTGGGGATTATTAGAGTTCAAAAAATATTGTTTGTGAGGGAGGAGTTTTTGAGTCCGTTCTCAGCGAACTTTTCAGACCAACTCCCGTTCTTTCTCTCCCTCTGCCCCCTCTAGGGCCTCGGAGATGACCGGGGTTGGCGTCTTTAGCTTCGAGTTACATTCGGTTCGTGAGGGGGGGTAGGAGTCCCCTGTGGTTTCAAAGGTTGCCGGGCCGCTGTCCAAGACAAGACCGCGCAATATTTTAAGGGTGTAGATGTCATTGTACATGTGGTCATAATTTCCACAAATGAAGACGATTCACAGCTGTGTGGTGGGAAACACAAACACGTTACTACGGAAAAAACTTGGATCGAACTGATTCGAAGGCACATGTCAATGAAATGTTGCAATGTTACGCTGTATTTTCCCTACTCTGCATTCACCAATAACAAATATTCCCTTTTGATTACTCATATTGCAGAAAAATAATTATTTTGAGTTTAAAATCAAATAACAAAAACAAAGTTATTTTCCATTTTTTTTTTTTTTTTTGAAAATTAAACTTCTTTGTGGCGAAACTAAATTTCAAAATAATGTTTTTAAATTATTTTTTTAAAATCTTTATAACATAGAAATCTGATTAGTAACTATTTTTCCCTCCATATAACCGTGATCCACCATATTGTACAGTGCTGATTTACTCATGAATAAATGTCAAGGTTTACAATATTTTATAATATCAATAAATTGTGCAATTTATTCAATCCTTAGATCATATTTCATCTATTAACAGAAACGATGCCAGTATGCTTCAATATTTAACATTAACTTAATACAATGTACTTCAATAATGGAATTAAACAGAACATTGATTTAAAAACTCAGTTCTTATAATCAGCAACAAATTATTTAAATAAGTTGCACAATGATGTCTCTTTCATCCAAGTACATTTTATAAAAAGTGTTTTGCTTGAAGCTGAGGTAATTCCAGTTATCCTGTCATAAGTTAGTTTCCTTATTCTTGCGAACTCTGAATAATATGAAAACAATTTTAAACAAGCACAGACAGACAAATGATGTTAAAGAAGGAAACATGTTCATTCAAAAAATATTTCTTTGGTAGACCTGAGTGACGTTAAAGGAAAATGAAGCAAATGAAGGAATGAATTTCTTGTAACATGTAAAACAAGATATCAATCATTGGCATGGCCAAGTAATTTAGCGCGTTTTTCACATGTTGTATTTTACAATAATGCAACTAATGAACTTTTTACTAACAGAAGTAGTGTACTGTACTTAAAAAAAGAAAAAAAAATTTAAAAATGATTAAATTTAAATATGATTCGGCTCATCTAGGGCACAAATGCGACCAAATGCCGAAAACCCGAGGTCAATTGGTTGCTTATTGGCTGAGAAAAAGGTACGACAAAATATGGAACGAAGACGAAGACGAAATTTGCGTCCTAATAGCGCTTTTGTTCCACTACGTGAAAAACGCGCTAAAAACTAATTACATACTAAGGCTTTTAATATGGAAATACGATGTCCGATGAAATTCATCTATTTATCATTTGAATTATGGTAGAACTGTAAACTTTTTAAAACGCTAATTATTACCAGAGCTATGATATATATTTACATATTCAGTACTATGGATTATTTATTACTACAGCTAAAGCATTAAAATAAATAAAATTAATTCATAAAATTCCCTAAAAATTAGAAAATGAATTAAAAAAAGCTTTAAAATAACTTATAAGATATACACATTAGTAAATATGGAAAACTAGTAATTAAATTCTTACATTACAGTAAAACAAGTCATTTAAATGTGTCAACCTAATGTTGATTATATTAAAAACTACTAATTATCTTTCAAAATATAAATAATTTTTTCTTTAAAATCAGGCATATAACGCGCACTTTTAACAACAAAAACTAGATCGATATTTACGGGTGAGCGTTATACGTCGGGTATAGGAATGAGAGCTTTAAAAATAAGAATAAAAGGAGATGAGCATAAAAAAATTAGTCTTCTACATATTTCGAAATCTGTTTATTTAAAAGAAATTACAATCTTAAAGAATTTAAAAGGTTGTTCTAAAAGTATACTACTTTTGCAAAAGCTTAGGAAAATACCTCGAATAAATCGCTTCAAAACATAACAGCATTGCACGCGTATATTTCAAGTTTCTTCGTAAGAGACGGAGGGTGCGTTATACGGTGAATATACCTCAAAAATTAAAAATTGCAACTTCAAAGTATATAGTCATACGCCGGATTTGCATAAAAATGCAGTAAGTGTATATTTTGTAACAATGGGCTATCAGAGGGGTCTATCGTCTCTAATTTGGAATTTTTCCATCTAGCCAAATCGGCACTTTGAGATTGAACAACTCCTAATGGAAACGGACATTATTACTAAATATAATATAAATAGTCAATGAGACAGAGAAAGGATAATATAGCCACATTGGTACTGCCTTACATTGTAGTCGATTATTCTTGAATTAGTGTCTAGAATTATAGTCGTATGCCTGAATTATCGCCCGAAATTATAGTTCTTCTACTATAAGAAGTCATTAAAAGATTTTTCACAGGCGAGGTTTTGAGAGAGGTGGCATCTCATTAAAAGTAAGTGCCCATTATTTTTTACCAATTTAATGTCTTGTCTATATATCGCATAATCAGATTTAACGGTCGATTAATAAAAGTGAATTACTGTAAATATCTATTTGTCATCATTTCGTATCTGACTTAATAGCATCTCAGTTGCTACTATGTTCGGATTCTCTCAAGAATCTGGTTAGTGAGCGTGGTTAATTCTACCTCAACCAGCACAAGGTGGAGGTACCGTGACAATTTTTAAAAAAAGAATCTAGATCAACTTGTAAATTTTGTAAGGTTAATTTAGATAATAATCTCTCTTCTACATCTAAAAAGGGATTTCTTTTTTTAGGAAGGGATATTAAAAAAGTTCATACAAATTGCAACCTGTAATTATAATGTAAGCATGTAATTAAATTAAGAAGTTGTGGTATTTTTCAAATAAAAGGAATACAAATATGTGTAACACTTTTACATAATAATTTATTTATACTATTTCCTGTAATAATTTAATTAATATTATTAATACTGTACCAATTGCTTTATAATTTATTATTCGTGCATTATTTTTATCCATGTTATTAATATTTACCGAAGTAACCGTTAGCTGCTGACGACCGTGAGTTGATATATGATCACTGTCAAATCCCCAGATTCCAATATTCGATTCTGAAGTCAATCGAGGTATTAACTCTATGAGATTTCCTGATCTTTCTTGCTTCATATTCACGTCCAGAATAAACTGAAAAGAAATGCATTACATATGTTTAATCAATTCTATACATTACTCACATCAATAAATACTTATGTTCAATGCGGAAGGAATCCCCCTCCCCCAAATCATAAGAATCTCTGCAAAGCATGTATATGATTTAAGAATGTTTTTAGTCCCAAATACTTTGAAAATTTTTAATTATCATTAATACTTATTTGAATTTCATTTCATTTACTGATTACTGAATTGAGAAGTTTCTAGTGTGGTTACTCGGAAAACCAAAGTCACAAACCAAGTTTTAGTTTCAACGCAATAAATTTTTCAATAGTTTGGTATGAAGAAAGTCTTATCGAACTATTTATCATCATCGATATTGCTTTTTTGTGTTGTATACACTGCCTATCAAGCAACCAAGAAAAAACTAACAAGCAACACCAACACATCGCCAAGAAGGAGTGAACAAAAAAAAAAAATATCCCTCGAGGATAGACGCAACTCGTCCAGTCATGAGAATGATTTAGAATGCACAATTATCGCGCACGGAAGGGAAGAATAGAGAGATCTAGCAATAGTAACGATGCTTCTTTTGGCGAGAAAAACCAGTCAGTGGAGCTGTTTATTGTTGCAAAAAACATGTCGTAGTAAGGATTCAGGTAATCGTCGAGGCAATTCCAGGAGGCAGATAAGTTCACTAGGAGTTACATGATCGGACTAAGAACATAAGCTTGCTCTGTCCATCGCATCGCAGCACTGAGTGATCTAGGTGCATTATAGTGCATCAGCTATGTTGAAATTGGTGCAAGAAGAGAAATCGTTACTTTCAGGGATGTCAGTACGGCCAGAAAGACGTAAAGACACGTAGATCGAAAGTATTTAAAGTATCGAAGTCTACCTGTGGCAAGATATTACAGCATGCGCTTGATAATCCGGATCGACCACAACTATTATCTCTGGATTGGCCACTAGTAATTTGTACTCATAGTAACCTTTAAGAAGACTGCTATTAACCAACAGCACCGAAGCTTCACTTTGGATTTGTGTTGGGCTCTATGTATTACGTGCAATGAACAGTGAATGACATACAGTCTTGCATTAAGCGATGACTGTTTTAATATGTCATTTGCTAAGTGTGATTATAGCGTCAGCATTGTAACAAATCCAATCCGAAAATAACTGTAGAACTAACTCCACAGCTGTGGCCTTTAATCATAATGCCATGTTAACATGAATTGAAATCCATAATGCTATGATAACTTGAATTGAAATCACAATACCATTATAATATGGCATTTCGATTTGAGGGCTGTGGTTTACTATAATTGGTCACCACTGGTCCATACTAGTGAAACTATCATGGTCCAATGATACAAGAGTAACTTGTGGTCAGTAGCATTATTCTTCATTTAGGGCACATCCAGTCTCATTTACCAGCAAGAAAGCACATCATTTAATAAGCACTTCGGGGAGCCAGATTATTTCTTGGCCATCGGTGTTCTATAACTTTCTCATTTGGAATGTGATTAGTTCAGAAGACAAAAAGTTGGTAATGGTTGAGAGAGAACAGTTGTCCACCTCTCTGCCCACAAATAAGCATTGACTCTATTCCACAGCGTATTGCTGACTGTATCTCCTCTCATGGTAGATCCAAAACCTACTTATCATTTGATGTTTATGCTCACTGTATTTCTGTATAGTGTTGAAATAAACATGATTTAATGTTCGATACTGCTTTTCTTGGTTAGTCGATATTTACCTAAGCATTCTGGTGTTCCATTTTCTTTGTAAGGTAGTGTATTTAAAAACTTCGTACATTACAGAAAAAATACTTGAAAAAAAAAACAAGATAATTAAAAATAAGTAAAACTTGTTTTGTATATCTTTTATTGCGTTTTCACAACAATTGTGTAGTAAAGTTTTTCCCGTTTTATATTATGGATTTAAATAAAAAGAATATTAAATTATAACTGTTTTCTTGTTAATAGGAAAAAATGTAAACTCATTATAGCAAAGTATAAAAGAAAAAAAATATAAAATCCATAAGCTGACTTTGTCAATGCTGAAATCAACATTGTTTAACTGAAAGTTTTCTGAGAAACATGGATACCAAATAAGGCACATTTTTGTATTGTTAAGAAATGAGCATTAAAACATAGTACACTACGTAATTATTAATACATATTGTTACGTAGATCGGGGTTCGAGGATTTTATGCAAAAGCAGTCGTAAGCAACAAGACAGTTCTTTGCGAGCGATGTGTATTTATTGGCGTAAATCAATCCTTACAAATACAGGATTCAACAGCAAAGTTCACAGAATAAATAACAGAAGGATTTCACACCTTCAACAGCACTCAGACACAATAAACAGTGTCTAAAATACACGTTTGCAAATGATTATTCACAAGCACAGCCGAGCTGATCGCTAATCAAAACAATGCTCACTACTCGCTGGTTGAAATCAGACTGACTGTTGCGGCGAGTATCGCTCTATTTATAGCAGGGGCCGAAATTTCTGGAAACATGCGCTCGCGCCACAGATCGTGAAATTAATGGATTTCTCTACTAATTTCTAGAAGAATCCAGAGGGTCCCGAGCTCGCCAACGCCAATGGTCGCCAAAGTCGCCAAATTGGTGGCCAACCTGGTCGCCAAAAATGATACCAACTTGCCTCTATCGCCAATATTTCGCCAAGTTCCCATTGAATCGCCATTGTAACGTAAGGGACGGCGTTGCTTGTGAATATTGCAATTTTAACATGAAATAAATAAATATAGAGTAATATAAAGGCATTACACATCCAAATACAAATTATTTACATTATTTTATACAAAATTCGTAACAATATTTTAATAAAAATATATAAGTACCTTGTGTTTATTAATGGCATCCACAGGCAAGATAACACTGTCCGTAAGAACTTCTCCATCACTGGTAATGTGATATACGACTATGTGAAAAACAGGAGCCATTTCGGGAGAAACGGGAACAGAAAAAGTTGTTATGCTGTGAAGCATTCCATACACCTTCTCAGTTCCTGATTGCACAATAATGCCCTTTGCTACAACCTGAAGAATATGGAATACAATTCGTAAAATAATCTCAAGTTGAATGTTAGGCTTAAAACTAATGTATTTAGAGATCCCGAGTTCAAAGAAAATTAGTTATTTTAATTTAACACATGTATTCTAAAAGAAAAAAAATTGATATTACTCACCAAATAATCAAATGATTTCAAATAAAAATTTGTCATAACATGGAATACAGCATATTCTCCGGCCTAAAAAATGAAATTTTAATTTAGCGATTTTTTTATTGTGTTATCGTGTTTATATTCGAAAAATAAATGAAGAAATATATTTTAAGATTCACGAAAAAAAGTTTTTTCAATAAGAACAAATGTAATTTTTAGTAGTTACCAGAATATATGAATCTTTTCATAGAAAAGGAAATTAAAAAAACATTTTAAATTATATTTTTATTCAAAAAGCAAAAAATAAACTATGTACATGAGAATTGCTCATGGGAGAGCAGCAGACGTGCCCTGGCACGTGACTCAGCTCGCTTTACAGGGAAGCAAGCGGTGATCCCGAGACCCAGAATGGACACGGAAACGACAAGAGACAGTACGAGTACTCAAAAAGATGAACTTTAGTTACTTGGCCGACGCGCGTTTAAATGTTTAACTTAGTATAGTATTTATGCAATTGTTAGTCCGCTTTTCTTTGTTGCTGTTAGAATAAACAGTTTTATTTGTTAGCTCTTAGTCTTTACTGGCTAACGAAATAAACCCAAACACAACATTAGAAGGTTCGTTATTGAACCTATTATGAACTAAATACAACACACATGTTTGAGAGATTATGTAAATCATATTGTTAATTAGAATGGGTACCTGGGCTCTTTTAGTACTGGTTGATATTTGAAGATATCTATCTTTTCTACTGTATACGGACAAAACTGTGAGTTCGGCTCTAGTTCTGGAATCCAGTTCACTCAGGTCTTCATAGTAAGCCTAAAAGAGAAATATGTCAATTGAGTTTTAAATATGCATTATTATTTAAGTACGTTGGATAACTTTTTTCATTTGTTTAATTTGAATATTTTATTATAATACTAGCTGACCGGCAAACGTTGTTTTGCCAAATAAATTATTTCTAGTGAATATTTTTGTAGTCAAATAAAAAATAACTAACTCATTTTAAGTGTGTGGGATGTGGTATATGGCTGAAAGAGAAATGGAAAGCTGTGAACGATGACGGCCTATAAAAGTAACAAAACACCAAATATTCATTTTTTGAATTATTTGTATACTTTTATTATTTTAACTAATAAATTTCAAATTGCATCTCTCTCACAAATTATGAGAATTAAAAAATAACATTAGCAGTCTCTTAGTGCAATGGAGTGTACGATATTTTTAGTGTGTGAGTCTATCTTTAGCCAACAGAAACAAACTAGATGGTTTATCCACGCGAAAACAAGCCATGTTTCATCGTCCGTGTGAAAAACACGGTGTGTCCAAATCCAAGCCATAAACAGACTTCGTTTGGCAGTGCGATTTATTGATTGTCATTGCGAAGGCCAATTTAATTGGAAATTGAATCCGCTTGAATTCAATTGGCACATCTGTGGAAAAAATAGGGAATCGTGGTAGTAATACATCTTATTCCCGGAACTTGCCATTCAAAATGCTAGCTTCAACAACGTTTTCAATCAATTTTGGATGACTAATCACTTGCCATTGCACAGCCATGGTGGGTTCAAATTACGAAGCAAAATAACCGGAGATCCAACCTTCAGTTGTAAATGGTGCGGTGGCATGCCTGGCAAATCCAATGAGCTCAAAAACTCTGCTGGATAATTTACAGCTACGTTGGTATCGTAAACTGCATCGATAGATTTGTATGACATCAAGTCCCCAAGCAACACCTGTTTCCTACTGAATGTACGCACAAAATTTCAAAAGAATCGGTCTAGCCGTTTCATTTATCTCGTGTCACTTATTTGAAATAATGAAAACGAAGTAAAAAAGATTAAGTTTTACGCAAATATTTTAGACATTTTTGTTTTATAAACCATGCAATATATGAATTTTTGAATTAAAGATATGTACAAAAAAAATGGGGAAAAAAACTTTTCACTCGCCAAATTTGGTGATTTTTGATTTGCTATAGACACCTATTTTGCTATTGTAACCCATGAGGAGGTCGATTTGGACGACAGAACAGAGAAAAGTCACACATCTGGCGCGAAACCGATTTTCGACGCCAAGCGAAATAAACGGCGAAAAAAGCAACACACAGGGGTAAAATAATTACGCGTTTTAAGGTTTTTAATTAATATCTTTTCAACTAATTGCAATATCGGAATGAAAAATAGTTTACGTCCTATTCTCAGACCTACTGAATATACGCACAAAATTTCATAAGAATCGGTCAAGTCGTTTCGGAGGAGTTTGGTTACAAACACTGTGACAGGAGAATTTTATATATTAGACTAATATTTTCTAGCTGCAGCTGTATCGAAATTATGTCATTCAGAATAATCATACCAATTTAATTTCATTCTAAGCGAAAAATATTTTTATTTTTTGAAAAATAAATTTCGCTGAAGTTTTATGATTAATAGGACAATTATCATGCCACATCTTTACATTATCAGCAAGAAAACGTTTTTAAAGGATTTAAATGAAAGTTATTACTCAATTAATTGAAACAAAATGAAAAAAGAAGACTTTCTACTTAAATTTCGTTTCAATACAAATATATGCTAATTGAATTTCTACATAAATTAAATAAAATACTTTTACTTTCTTTGATGCATATTTTTAATGGATCAAATTATAACCAAACTTAAGACCAAAAATAATTTTAATGATAATTATTTTGCATTAAAGTTCCAAATTGCTATTATGGAATTTTAATGTCCAAAGTAATTAGTAAAAAAAGGAATTAGAAACATATAAGTAGGAGCATATATGTGTTCTTTATCAAATAAATGGAGTTTTAAAATTTGAAATATTAATTAAAAGTATTCTACTGAAAAATAAAACTAATTATCATAAACTGCTGATTGTGAAACTGCAAAACCATGAAGGAATAATCAGAATTAAATGAAACTTAAAGCACAAACGACTTGTATTAGTAGAAATAAATGACGAAAATTTCAAAGCTAAAAAACAATATTAAATGTCCGAAATCAGTACTTGATGTAGCCACCACGCACTGCAATAAGTGCTGCTATACGAAGTGGCATGGAGTCAAACCGATTTCGAATGTCTGCTTATGGAAGAGAATTCTCAGCAAAAGTTAGTCTTTTGAAGCTGCAGGACGCAGATCACGAGAGAGACGCTGAACAACCAAATCCCACACGGACTCAATAGGCGACACATCCGGCGAATAAACAGGTCAAGGAAAAAGTTGCAAGTGTTGGGCTGAGCAGAAGTCTCGACCAGTCTTTGCAATATGTGGGTGTGCATTATTCTGCTGAAAGATAGCTCTAGGGGGATGCCTTGAAGGAAGGGAACGACATAGGGCTGTTGCACTTCCCCGACGTACCTGTTGCTATTGAGATTACCCTCGATTCGTAGCAAATTGGATCGTCCATGATACGAAATCGCTCCCCAAACCATAAATCAAGGTGTTAGGTCACTATGTCGTTCTATAACGCACTCTGGAAGGCAGCATTCACCGGCTTAGCGTCTAACACGAATGTGGCCATCATGGTCCCACAAATTGAAGCGGGATTCATCTGAAAAGACAACTTGGTGCCAATCAGCTTGCCAGGCTCTGTGCTCATGAGCCCATTGCAGACGCAGAAGCAGCCGTTTGCCGTGAGGGGATCCTGTATAAAGGCACCTTTACACGCAATCCATGGTGCAGAAGACGTCAACGAATTGACAAAGCCGACATTAGTACACCTGTAGAAATAGACCGACGTGCTTCTAACTGCCTGGAGAAAGCTGCACGGTCCGCCATGCGGAGCATGTGTCGATCGTCACGCGCTGACGTCATCTTCCGTCGTCCACAGTCAGTTTTTTGAGTTGTTCAGTGCTCGTCGGTCCACTGCTTTCAAACTCACATCACTGTGGAACTGTTACGCTGCACACGAGCTCCAATTGCGCGATAGGAAAATCCTCCTTCCCAGAGGCCGATAATCCTCTCCTGTTCCAACTCCGTAAGTTGTTGGAATTTCTCCTTATTTCGTCGTTAAGGCATACTTAGATCTCACTAAACGTTCGTCACTAACAAATTATCATTAATTATTTTCAACTTCCCGCTACAGCCCTCTATTTATATGCTTTCAGCATCAGTTCAGAGGGAGCTGCTCACGCCACGCTTGTAAACTGTTATAAATATAAGTTGAACACACACACACACATAAACGTTTTCAATATTCTTTAGATATGTTCACAATTATTGTGATTCATAAATTGATTTCAATTTTACACTTGGGATAAATTTTAGAGTGTATGAGATTTTAAGATAATTAAAGATATTTAAAATGAGTTTACGGATTCAAATTAAAAACAAATTTCTCAATCAAATATTTAATATTCAAGATTTATTTACTTTTATGTTGTATTCTTAAGAAATTGGTAATAGTGGACAATATCTAACTACGTTTTATTACAAGCTTCATTTAAGTGGTAATATTTTTCTTTAGATTATCAAAAATAATTTATATTTCAATAAAAAGATATTGTTAAAGGAATTAAACAGCATTTCTGTCTATTAAATTTCACTATTTTTTAATGATATGTATATTATGTATCCAATGCCTTTGAATTAATAATAATATAAAAAGATATATTTACCCTAATAATAATTTTTTCAGCATTCTTTGGTGTTTCAACAACCACTTCAACAACTCCGTCCGAATTGAAAGGAAGAATTTGTTGCTCAACTTCTCGCCTTCCACTTCTTGTGTACACAACAGGATTGATAATCACATTGGATCTGACTAGTTTCTCTTCGGATAATGGGACTAGATCGCTATACGATACAGCAATCTAAAAGAACATAAAAATAAACTTAACTGTATCATATATATTTTGAAATTATAAAAGATACAGAAAAAGAAAATGACTAAAGTATTGGAAACTTCATTTTTTAAAAAAAAAATTGAGTAAGTATTATATACTTGTTTATCAATTTTAATTATATATATATATATATATATAGCACATTTCATATATAATAACGCTTAAAAACTTTTTTAATAAATTATATGTTCCGAGAATCAAGTGATGTAAAATAAATAAAATGATTTTTTAACCCTTTATCTACCGACAGTACTTTTAAGTACCACTCACTTTAAAATTACATAGAATAACCAATTTTTCGAATATTCTGATCATACTTAGCAGAAATATTCTTTTAAATCCACTCTTTCAAGATATGTGGCAGCACGCGTTCTATGATGAATATTTTAGCGGGGAAGGTTAATAGTTTTTTGCAGAAGTTGCGTTTTCAGCTGCCATTTTAAAAGTAGTTAATGTCAAAAGGTAAGAGTCTTATTTTTTTTTTTGTATGTTAATGAAAACCTTAGAAAATAATTTGACTGTTTATTTTAAGTGAACAGTGTATGTAATTAATTTTATAGTTGAATATCTTGAATTAATTAATTAGCTCTAACGGATTAAATTTCCCAAAATTGAGTATTTTGTTTATGTATATCCCTTAATTTTCAATGAAGTGATTGCACCGGTGAATTGGAAAAGTACCCCATAATCTCTATAAGCCATAATTCATCCGACTTTACACTCAGATATATGCTTGACTAACTTCTACATTGTTCGACAAAGTATACTGAAGCTTTTTGCGTAAGAAAACAGTTGAAAATCACAATTTTAGTATTTCAAACAGCCTTTTGTTTTCACTTGATATAGCGCTTGTGACGGATCTATACGCGTCTATACTAATTTCTTCTTTTTCCCTTTAAATAAAAATATTTATTTCAACCAACCTTCATCGAGAAGCCAAACGTGATTTATGTAAATGAGGAATATTATACAAATTCGGTTTTCGCGAGTTGAAGGAGAACGAAGAAAGATGTCAAGTTAAGTAAAGTAAAGTGAAGAGAGTGAGCTGGAGACACGCAGTTGTTGACTATATAAGCGAGGTTGATACGTTTGATATGTGCAAAGAGAAGTGGTTATTGAAGATTGAAAAGCTGTGTAATTAAATTTTACGGAGCGTGGAGCCATCGGCATTTGATCCAGCAAACGATAGTGCCTTAAGTTCGTTGTGAAGGAACTGAAGCATTAAAAAATAAGGTACTGTAAATATGATTAAGTAAAAGCTGATTATTAGTGTGCGGCGTAGTTGTAAATGTGCATATTTAAGCTATCTTAGATTCAGTTGAAGTTCTGTAACATTATTCCCGCAAATTGTATATCTCACCTCTGCACTCTACCATAGTTTATATACCTTAATTAGAATTATGTTGCGTCTGTTTCTTAATAAGTGATAAGAATCAATAAATCAGTTTAGATTGGAATAATGTCTTTGGATCATTTAGTTCCTCCTACACATCTAGCCGGGTTTTCAGATAGACAAGAAGGTAGGAATGTAAGGGGTGATTTCAGGTCACCACACGCTTACAAGAAGGCACTACTAAAACACATGATTTGCATATGCGTATCAAAGTTATTCTTTTACATTTCTTATTGAGATTTACGCATGGTAAAAATTTCACACTTATTTGATGTTTACTTCATGATGTTGCATTCTGGATGCTCAGTAGCGTAATTTGAGCATAGTGTTACTTGTATTAATATTTGATGGTACTTACGTACTATCGCAACAATCGACAACTTTATTAATAACTCGCCAAGATGGCAACCCCGATTTCCTAAGTGTCGTACGCGCTGAATTGGCAACCAGGTGCTTCGCTTCATATAACGCCACCAATAGGTTGCGATAATACATAAGTATCCATTTGGTACTAACAAAAGTTATCGAATGGAATTTTCAATTACTTACATGAGTTTTAAAAGACATTCCAGGTTTGAAGACTTGTGGATTTACACCTAAGAATCGTAAGCTGATGGTTGAATTCACAACCCGTATTCTTCCATATGCAGAAACAGTGAAATCGTAGAATCGTTCTCCTACAACCGCTTGGATCTCTATTTCACAATTTTCTAATGGTACAGGAACAGCCATGTTCCGTAATTCAGCAAGTGAAACGCTGAAGTCGTAAGTTCCATGAAACTAAAAAAAGAAATTAATCTGTAGGCATACTTTTTCAAAAGACAGAAGTTCTAAATAAAGATTCTTGTATACAAAAAGCTAAGATAAAATAAATTAAAAAGTAGTATGGAACAAAACTATTTTTTATAAACATTTATGAACAGATTCAATCACTTACGTCATAACCAAAGTTTCAGAATTAAGGGGACATGGTACTATTTATACAAAAATCTTTAATTTAATGCTTTTTACAATTGTTTTGCTTGTAACCAATGTATACGAATGACGTAAAACAGATTTTGGTCTCAAAATACTACAAAACACTAACCATATAATTTTTTTAAAAAAAAATTTTAAAATTTATTAAGGGATTTTAAATTGCTACTCCGCCTACAATAAACGACGTACACACATGAAATTTGATTTACAAATACGTCAAGAGCTATTTAGAACACAATTTGGTATGGGTCTACTGCTGCTATTTACTGCATGATTGGTATACATAAAATTGGTTTTTTTTCTTCTGAATGCTTATAAAAAATTCCTTAAAAAATGTGTGTGTGTAAATTCAAAATTCAACTATTTTTTTAACGCATAAAGTTTTTATTTGCCATTAGGTTGTGAATAAAAACGAACATAAAAATTATCATAACTTTGAATTTTTTTAACTTGGAGCTTTCAAATTTTGTGAGACTATAGTAAATTATATAAAAAATAATTTATGCTAAAAAAATTTTGTTTGAGCTTTTGATCAATTTTTGTCAATTTAATCGTACTCTGTCCCTTTAAATTTAATAAACCTTGAGCTGCATGCAGTTCGGTATTTACATGTTATGGTTATTTTGGCGAAAACTGGGCGATGAAGTCGCCAATCTGGCAAAATAAGAATGGTGAATAGTCATTTGTAAGAGAGAACTACTTTTGTTTGGGTTGCGCCAAACATTCAAGCGTTTTATAGTTACATATATCTGTGATCTAACCAAAGCACAAAACATGAGATGAAATAAACAAATAAGATGGGAGGAAAAAATGTGTAAATTTACAAAAATGTTAAAAAAAAAATCAAAAAGAAAATGAATCCTACGGATATATTCAGAGTCGGGATACTTAAAAAGAAGGAAATTGTGATCACTTTGGAGATGATATATATTGCTTTGTTTTCATTGAATTTGATCGGTTAATAAATTAAAGTAATTTTGTGTTTGAATTGTTTCTTCTAAATTTTTGAGATGGAATTAACATTATGGTATCAAAGATTTATTTAATTGGAGAAGCCATATTACAATAACGCTTTCTACAAGTAAATATTCATATAATTTTTTACTTTACTTACTATATCAACGAATTCTTCTATGTAGCGATCCTTCCAATTGAGATTTAAATCTCTGTATTTACCGAGAGGTCTTAAAAATGTTTTTAAAGTCAGATTCCCAGTAACCGTTGCGACGCTTGTATAATTTGCAAGGATTTGGCCTTCTAAGAATTCATCAGTATTTAGAATGAATGCATCAGTCCCCACATTTACGTCAAATCGATGGCTAAACCACCTTTCAAGGAGAACTCGGGTTTCTTCTGTTTGACCCAAAGCCACGGCTTTGATTGTCCACCAGCCTTCAGGATAATCATATGGAAGTTCGAATTCTAGATTCACGATGCCTAGGAAGAAAAGCAGATGGAGGAGTTGCATTCGAATTAAAAATGAATGTACTATGTATTTTTGCTTCATATAATTATACCTTATTAATTTATATATAATTATACCTGGTTTCCGAAAAGCATGCCTATAATTTCAAATATTACCGTAAAATACAGCGTATAACGCGCATTTTTAACATAAAAGATAAGATAGAAATTTATGAGCGCGTGTTATACGCCAGATATAAAAATAATTGCTTTAAAAAAAACGAGCCTTACAGTAGTTGCATATGATGTGTAACATCTGACATGTTATTGTGGTAAATACGCAATAGTGATTTTAATCCTGAAAAAAATGAATCGGGTATGATTGGAAATAATTTTCTATCGAATAAATACATCTTTAATGAAAATTTTATTTAATTAACACAATGAGTAATGCAATTTTTTTTATCAAATATATTTATTATTGTTCAATTTGGGGAAGAGCGGAGACAATAGATTTATGAAAACTAAAATATGACACATATATTTGTGATTTCAAAGTATTTTAAAAATCGTTGAAAAACATCATCAATAAAACAGTACCACTGTTAGTTGTCGAAACATTTCGATTTGTGTTCATGTCAAGCTTGAGTTCATCTTTCAGAAAAGCTATGATCGGCTCAGCTTCTGGCAAACTGAAGTTAACGTTAAAATCACCATTCAAAATCATGGGAAGCGAGTGAGTTTTTTTTAAAAAGAGCAGAACCACCTTCGGTATACGGTAAAAGTACAAAATGCAGGAAATCTTTAATTTTTTGTAACTGTTTGATTCGGAGAAATGTATGAGACCACCTAAATGACTGTTTGTCCATTTTCAAATAAGCATTCTGCACATAGGTCCCCAATATATTGACTAACAATACCCAGTCCACTTGTTTGACGATCAATAATGTCCATATATTACTGGTATTTTTTTTAAGAATGATGATCTTTGTCAGAAGCTTAACCGTAAATATAGTTATTAATATAGTTTACACATATAAATATAACTTCAGATTTCATACACAGCGAGCCCTGACACTTTGACAATTGAGCGTAAGAACGGCAAGTTTATTCTGGATGAAGTCTAATAAGACTTGCTCGTATGTGCGAAGTGGATTTAGAGTCAAGTAAACGAAACCAAGTTTTTAAATTCCAATCTTTTCAAATTCTAAATTTAACAATATAAAACAAAAAGCTGGCGGCTTGATTGCTACTAAAGTTGGACCCTAAGCGAGGGTAGCGAAGAGACACCGCCAAGCGCGTTGATTGGTCAAATCAAATAGCGCACTCTTCCCGGCTTGATGGCTACTACAGTTGGATCCCGTGCGAGGGTAGCGAAGAGACACCACCAAGCGCGCTTATTGGTCATATCAAACAGCGTGCGCATCCCCGACTTCCTGTTACGCATTTCCGTCCCTTTTCACGAAATCACTCCAACAAATATCCAGCAACCGAGAGTAAAGATATTACACATCAAAAAAGATGAGCATAAAAAATTCTTCTGCATAGATCGAAATACTGTTTATTTAAAATAAATGACATTCCTTATGAACTTAAAAGGTTGTAGTTCTAGAAGTATACCATTTGTTCAAAAGCTTGGGATAATACCTCGAATAAATGTTTTCGAAACATAAGAGCATAGCACATGTACATTTCAAATTTCTTCGTAGAAAAGAGGATGCGCGCGTTGTCCTGCGAATATGACTAAAAATTTTTAAAAAAATGCAACTTGAAGTATAGGTGCGCATTATACGCCGGATTTTACGGTAATTACAAATGGTAAACAAAGATATTCATTTATGCTTTTTCACGTTCTATAAAAAATACAAAGTGTATTTTAAAAAATATTTTGTTGCACGATTTCAATGTGCATACTAATAGTTGCGCGCAACATATTGAGTCTAAATGAGATTTCTACCCATGTTCTACGAAACATTGCAGGATCAATATTCTAAATAGCTGCTGTAATTCAATATTTAAATTTTTCATGTTACGATTGGAGATATCTAAACAATGTATTTCACATAACTCCACAAGAAGCCAAATGTATTATGTCTAGAGTGGTGACTACAGTATTGGACCTCCTCTTCCCCTCTATCGCCCGGAGAACTTTTCATCTAAAACCTTTCTCACACTTCCAAACGAAAGTGAAGTGGTGCCCCGTAAACAACATGTGAAGATTTATATTCTATAAACCATTCTACAACTGGCGTTTGTTCTTGTGGTGAAGCCATTTTGAAACGAGAATGTTGCAAGACTTGGAAGTTGCGACATCTAATTTGCATTTCATTAAACAGAATTTTTAATCTTTTCTTCATGGAACTTAAAAACGGTAATTAAAAATCTTTGTTTGAACGTGTATCCATACTTTTTGGACACCTGTATTTTTTAATAATTTTGTTATTTTCTTTTACTTAGATTTATCTATTTGTTTTAATTTATTTTACGATTTTTTTTTATGTTGCTTTGTTGTGTTTTCTGAACAAAATAAAAAAAAAATTCTTCTATTAGAACGTATTCTATTATAGAATAAAATTCAAATTAACAAAAATTGAATAAAAAACACAAAAATAATTATACATTCCAAGAATGAAAAGTCTAGCATACAACACATTCGATCTTTTCTAAATTTCCTTACATACAGACTTTTAGAACCTTGCATACAAAACCGTTAAAAGCCTCGATATTTAAATATCTAAATAATTTAGTTATTCAGAGATATTTGGAGGATTTTTATTTACATAAAAACTGTAAACAAATACTAAAATCTTAGTATGTGTCTTATTTTATTCTTACAAATATCTCAAGAACAAATTCGTTTTATAAACATTTTTTATACACATATATTAATTTATTAAAATACACACTTTCTTTATCAGAACTCATCTCTACAACAATATGTGTGTACCATGTTAAAATACTCTACTTATTGCATTAGAAAGATACATTATTTTGTCTACAACGGGTTGAAAGGAACATTCAAATTTTAGGAAATAAAATTGCTTTTATTTCACATACTTTTAGGATAGAAATTATCTTCTAATTTTTCTAATAATAATTATCTCTAAATTTTTCTAATCGGCTACATATTGGTTACTTAGCCTTTGCAGACACGGGAAATCCTCAAATGTGAGAGCCATTTCATAGTGGCACCATCTAGTGGCGACACTCGCTACCAAATTTGGACGTTCGAATTCATTTCTTAATTCTAGCTCTCGTCGGATGCTGGATATTTGCCGCAATTTAATTTTGACGAGATTTCCAGAGCCAAATTAATACTCAAGGGATCTATTACATGCCACATAATCATATGACACGCGTGCCTACGACTTTCGCACCCAGAAAATCTATCAACTCCAGCCGGGATTGAACCCGCAATTTTAGGTTTACGAAGCGGGCACGCTACCTCTGAGCCACCGGAGCCGACTAGAAATTATCCCAAGGATACACCCAAGGACTTACCTAATAACGGATACACAGATACCCATCGTTTCATAGTGACTCCTCTGGAATCCTATACAATGAATAAAAGTAGGTATATTAAAAAATTCTTAAAATGTTTAAAATACATTTAATTTTCACATTAAAAACAATTTAAGGAGGTTTATTATGTAAGAGAATACATTAATTTTTCTATCTCATGTTATAAAGAAAAATGATAAAAACATTTTTTGTATTATATCTTTCCTGGAGAAATAATATATTTGCGAAAAAAGAAATTTGTCATTAATCACATTTAGAAAGCGCAAATAAAATTAAGAATTTTTGAGAATACTAAAATACACACACACACAAAATTCCTGAATTATTATTTGTAATATGGATTTGAAAATTATAACATATTATAAATATTCACATATTGAAATTTAAAATAAATTATGATAAATAAAAAAGAAGTCTTACTTGTTGAAATATGATTAATTAGTTTACGAATAAAGTTTGTATCAAATTATAAGGAAAAATAGTCAATCAAATAGTTGAGATTTTCCGCAGTAAAGTAGAAACTGCATAAAATTTTTTTAAAAAAAGACCCATGTAAAAGAAAATTGCTTATAATCTTAAGTCTTACCCAGTAAGTATCAATCAAAATTACCCCCAAAAACATCACATTCGGTTAAACTTCCGATTTAAACCAAAATTCGGAGTTTTTATTTTAACAATTCAGAAGAAAGCAAAAAGGTTTAGCTCAAAAATTATCTAAAACAAAAATAATATATTTAAATCTTCTAATCTTTACGTGGATTATGTACGCATTTAGGGTAGCTAATGTTCTAAAGATGCAATTCTTTTCTCTTCTTGAAGGTTTGGTTCAATTTTGCTAAAAAAATTTAGAAATGTTTTCTCCATTTTTTGCTATTTTTTTCCATTATTGAAATTTTTTAAAAAATAATTTTTGAAGCAACTATTTTTTTATTTTTCTTCAATTTTAAGCAATTTAAAAACTGTAAAGTGTATTATTTTGGATAGGTTACGGTCCATTTTTGGTGCTAAATATTCCAAAATTCTGTAAACATAATTGCAGATTATCTATCACATTAATTCCATTACGAAGGATAATATTTTCGTCTCCGTAAAGCAAATATTTTAAAAATGAATTCATCATATATATTTTTATTAATATGCATTTTTTACAATTATATTCTCTAGTGTGCGCTTTTCTATTCATACGGATGCGATGTATGTTTTATTTTATGAATAAATTTTTACTGTGTTGATGTTTTCAATATGTAGAAAAAGAATTATAAATTTGAAAGTTTATATTTATTCTCAATTTATTATAATTTAAATATTTTTATAAGATATTCCAAACATACCAGAAAATAATTCCTGAATTAAATTAAACGTAACTTAAGAATTTTTATCAAGAGCTCTTACCTAGATTTAAATGACTTTTAAATACACGCGCATTACAGATTAACATATTCATGATTTGGATTACTGTCAGAAAAAAAATATAAATATATAATGGTTGTCTCTATTATGAGCCTCGACTGCCTTTCTCGAAGATTCCGTGTTCCATGTTTGCCATAATTGCAAAAATATTTATTTCCATTTCATGAAGGACACAGCATTTTAGCCTCATTTTGTTATTTTAACATTTGTTTCATGTTTCCTTGTTTGGTGGACAGTATGCTTTCTTTTTTATATTGTTTTTGCTATGAAGTGCATCTTTCTTTAGTTGCATTCCTACAGTGTGTTTTTACAAAGACTTATCTATATAAATTATGTTGTAAGGACCAATTATGTTTTTTCTTTTTTAAATTCATAAAAGCAACTTTTTATCTAGCACGCACACACACGCGCGCGTGTACACAAGAGAGAGTCCCGAAAATTCGGCGTGAAGTGAACCGAAGGGTGGCCGAGTTAGTGAAAATGCCAGGTTATCGACAATGAGATTAAAAAAGAATAAGAGTGTTTCCTCAGAAAATATTGTACTGCATTTGTAAGTATTCTTTGTTAGAAAATACTATTGAAAATAAACTGTCCAAATACGCTTAAACAAAGGAAAGGTACGTACTTTATGAAGGTATAGAGCATTTATATATATACTACATGAAAATGAAAATTACTGAATGCATATTATACCGTAATTTACCTGATCAGACACACCTCAGAAATATACTTTATAAGGGCATAAAGCTATCTGTAATGAAAATTAAGTAGCCGATTTTGCAAAAACTGGCTACATTTTTTTAACTCGCTTTTATAAGTTTCACTTGTATGTAACGGAATCTTTGAACTCTATTTTTATCCACTTCAAAAGGTCAAATTAATTCGAAATTTTGCACACTTGTCAAAGACCGATGACAATAGAATAATTTCATAATTTTGTTCCATTGTCCTGATCAGGATCATCAGGAATAACGATTTTCAGAGTTTGCGACTAATTTCATATACCACTTTTAGATTTGGCGACTAATTTCCTATACCACTTCCAGATTTGGCGAGGGTCCCTTTTTGGGACCTATTCTTTTAAATTAAAACCCTACAATACTATTTCCCAGGCGGAATTGTCTGCAATCGGCTTCTCCATCCTATGGGTGGTTGCTAAAAATGTTAAAATTAATATTTACACTGATAGTTTATCATCCATTCTTTTCCTTAAAAGTCCTAACAATAAATCTGCCTATCTTAATTTAATTAAGAATAAGCTCTCTATGTACCGCAACTTTTATAATATTTTCTGGGTTAAGGTTCATAATAATAATTTTTTTAATGATATTGCAGATCATTTTGCTAAAGTCGCTACTACTAATGGTGTTGTGGTGAGTGTCCCTGCCCTTCGCTCTTATGTCGTCGAAATCCTTCAAAACAAATTAATTGAGGACTGGTGGTCAAACTCTAATACTGGCTTAAGAGTCAAATCCTTCTTTCCCAAACCCAGTTTAGATATTAATCCCCATTCCAGTTAAGTTACCCAATTCTTAACAAACCATGGCCCATTTTTTCTTATTTGCATCGCTTCAAATTAAAAGCTACTCCCAATTGTCTTTGTGGTTCTGTGGGGGACGCTGACCATTATGTATTCGCAGGTCCTCTGACTAAAGATTTCCATTTGGTCTCTCCATCTCAAAATGCTAAAAAAGCCTGGTTCCAATCTACCGTTAAAAATCCCCCCATTCACTCTAAACTAAAATCATGTATTAAAATTGCCTCTACAGTCCGGGATCAGATTCCTTAGGGGGGTTTGGTCGGTACTCTTTTGTGGTCACACACAAGCGGTTTTTTCCCCTCCTCTTCCACAAACGTTTCCTGCCTTTTTTTTCCTCACCCTCTTTTTTTTATTCTTAATCTCTAAACCCTATTTATATTTCACAATATTTTGCAGCTCCTGGTTAACAATATTAGTATACTTTCAGGTTAATTTCCTGTTTTTTTTATTTTATTATTTTTTTTAGCAAAAAATGATATTTCCAATAAGATCCAATAATCTATCTCCCCCCCCTTTTTCTCTCTTTATTTATTTATTTTTCACTGCTACTATCTTCTTTTATGCTTCTTTAAAAAAAATGGGAGAGGAGATCTCGAAAAAAATAATCCTCCTTCCGATGAATCATTTCCTTTTTCTGAAAACTAAAGAACCAAATGGCAGGAAAATATCAACAGGAAGTGGTGTCATCAACTTTTTTTTTTTCAATGGGGCTGCACATTGGTATTTTTAAACCTTTGCAGACCTAGTACATTCCCCAGGAGCTGGTATCACTTTTTTAGCGCTGCACTGTTTTAGCTTTAGTCATCAACTGAAAATTTGATTCCAAAGAAACTTTTTTTAATGCAATTATTTATGCTTCCTGTTTTTTTTTTCCATGTTTTTTTTGTCTTTATGGTGCATTTGTTTTGTATAATTTTATTATTTCTTTTGTATTTGTAAAAATGTTGGAATTGTTTAAAATGTAAACTTTGATTTTTTTTAACAATAAAAACTGGACGTGAGGGTGGTTGTTTCCCGAGGGAACGGTTGTAGCTCTAAACCCTCTTCGGGTGAGCTCGGTTCCTCTGGGCATTTATCATCATTATCCAGATTTGGCGACTAATTTCATATACCTTTTTCAGATTTAGCGATTTATTGCATATACCATTTCTAGATTTGGTGAGTAATTCCAGATTCACTATAAAAGCGTGTTTTTTTAAACTATAATTTATCAAAGAAATACGTACTGTCTTGTTGTCTTTCGTACACACTTTGTGTTTTGCTGCTTCATCACAAAGACGACGAAAGAACAGAAAATCCATTACCGACGCGCCTCGTTGTTTAAAACATTGAAGGGCAGTTTCTACAGTCTTTTGTCCTTCATTATGTAATATTTTAGGTAATATTCAAGGTGTCCTCAACGTTAACATCTTCATTTTTCATTAACTGTGGTAGCAGTAATAATTTCTGCATCGGACAAGGGTGTGGTCGAGTTATCCAGACTGTCGGGTGATCGAGTACCCAGTTTTCGGGACTTTTCTGTACATGAAAACCTAACTGTGATTGTTAATATTTCACATTTAGATGATATAGTTTGAACTCATGTCAAAATACACACACCACCAAAAGAAAACTTATGGATTTATCCAGAATTCTGGATATATGGATGATATTTGCAAAATTATGTGCACATTATTAAATGAAACAGATAATCATGCACTGCTAGAAATTAGAAATCAAGTGCTATTGAATCGAAATGATAACATTAGGCGACTTGAAATTTAAAGAAAGAAAAGACGAAAATAAATGTTACCTGGAAATAACAGCTTTCTCTAATATAACTTTAATTTCGAAATATACACGAAATAATAGAAATAATAGCCTTGTCAAGCTTTTTTGAGAGGAAAGTGAATGTTTATTAACTCCACACTATAAAGCAACATGAGGGCTATTTGCGATGGATCTCGCAGTTTTGAACCTGGGTCAAGTGACGAGGACGACAACTTAATTTCCCCCCTCTTTAAACATCCACATTTAGTAACAGAATGGCTGATATAAAAACGAATGAAATTTATATCAATAATTAAGAAGTTTTAGTCTGTAAAAATGGCTATTGAGGCATTTCACATGAAAGGAATTTTTTAAAACTGCGGTATAACTATTAAACTGTAAGCTCAGTCCCACGTAAAAAACATTGACATTTATTTCCTTTATGAGACAAAATCAAACTTAAAAAATGGTTCTATTTCAGTGTTTTCGAATATTACCACAATTTATGTTTGCAAAAAATATGCAATAATTCATTTCTAGGTGCCATTTCGAAGGCTAAGTGTTGATTAAGCAAATCGAAGGTCACTTTGAACAGCCCTTGATCTTTGTATCAGATTACTAATAAAGAAAATATACGCAGTTGAGATTCGAATCTAATAAATCAAATCAAATGAGAAATTACGCAAATGACCAAAGGAATATCCAAAGAGGCAACACCTGATATATTTAAAAAAAAAAACCAATTGCACACATTATATAATTTTTCACTTAGGCTTCAGCTAAACACCGGAAAATAGAACATAGATCCAAAAATCGTTTTTAAGTTTCAGAGTTACGTTTCTGAAAATGTCAATATTACTTCAAGCACTATTTGTAAAATGTTTAATTTTGTATAATACTAGATTTTTTAAATACGTTTTTTTTTAATAAAAAGGGCTCCTGGAATTAGTCATTTTCATTTTTTAGATCATTTATTTTCGATATGTAAGTGATACGGCTAAGTGATTTAAGTTAGAATCGAATTCCACTGAAGTAAAAGTCCGCTGGGATTCCGTTGTCGATGCTCAAGACAAATCAGTGGTTCGAATCCTGATTGTACAAAACATCTCCTTGCAAAATAATAGGGGTCTGCTGCATGTTGAATTGGACTTAAGCGACCCTGACATGGCTTTAGAGTTTAAGCGTACACCTAAGTTTCTGAAACGTTCGTATGGCTTTTGCGATAACATGGTTGGCAGACAATCACATCTGTCCGGTAAAAATTTTTGTAAGGACAAAAAAATTATAATTGGTCACAAAAAATATAAGTGAACAAGCGCAAGTAATCAATTTAAATTAATCTAATCTATCTCAGACTATAGATTCCCAATCCACTAATTTAGTATAGTGGCAAACTCCGTTCTTAACTCAAGTTGTGAAAATCTATTAAATCTCACCTTAGTCACGCCGCAACAGTTTCTTCGCTCCTTCTATATTACAATTACAAAACCCTGACTTTATACAGACAAACTAATCTCCATATCAGGGTTTCTTCTTGAGAGAGATGGCTGTGAATTAACGCGAATGCTAGCTCCAAAGTTTCCCCAAGAGGATTTCCCCAGAGAGGATCTGCATACTGATCCCGTAAAAACCCGTCACAACGTCTATAAATGTATTTGTCATCTCTTATTGCGCTCCCCTCGACATCACACACTTCATAACTGATTTTGCGAATTACTCCGATTAAACATTGCTTCCGACCCCACGTTCTATGGTGATTTGTATTCCTCATGCTGCTCACTATCGCCCCTCTGAATTTGTCGGTTGAATTTGGCAACACCTTGTATATGTATGTGCGCGCTTGTGTGTAATAACGTAAAGGAAATGGAGAAATATCGAAAATATTTATCGCTAAGGCATTCTGGGTGGGGGGCGTCACCTGTACCTAACATAGCGCATTTCGGAGAAGAAAAGATAGATTACAGAGAACATGGTACGTTTAAGCCAAAAATTTTAATTTAAGGATTTTCAAATTTTTTTTGGTTGCCTCCTATATGTGTATACTATGTAAAACAGATTTTGTGCTCAAAATTTCATAAAAAGCTAGCCATTTAATTTTTTAGGGAAGAACTTAAAATTTGTGAAGTGATTTTAAAATGCTACTCCTCCTACAGAAACTTACATATACGCGTGAAATTTGATTTACAAGTACGTCAAACTATGCATAACAAAAGTTGGTATGGGTTTTGCGATAACATGAGAGGTATTCGTACACTACTTCTTTTTATGAATGCTTATTGAAAATTCCTTAAAAAATGTACAAATTCTGAATTCAACTATTTAAAAAAAAAAGTATTGATTTGATTCAAAAATGCATACCAACTTTTGTTACATGTACTATTAGAAATAGGTAAAAAAAATTCAAAGCATTCGGCACAATAGAAAAGAAAAGCCTTAGCATTTTAAATGAAGACAAACTAGTTATTTTATTTTTTTGAGATAAGTAAGTTTAAAGTTTTGTTTTGCCGTAGGAATGTGAATAAAAACGAATGTAAAAGCTATCATAATTTTGTGTTTTTTAAGTTTAGAGCTTTCAAATTTTTTGAGGTTATAGAAAAGTATATAAAGAATAATTTAAACTAAAAAAATTAAATTTGATTTTTTGACCGATTTTTGTCAATTGAATCGTATTGTGTCTTGAATCGTACCCTTATAACATCTGAAATTTATACTTAAATAAAATATACATTAAATAAAATGTCTGATTAAAAAACAGCCAATTTCCACGCAAAGGCTAAAGTTAAAGTTGTGTTTATTTTTTGAGATTACTAGTTCTAAAATTGTACCGAAAAAACATGTTTTTCTTAAAACTTCCTTCAAACAGCATTTATACTCAAACCAGCACAAACAATGAAAAATTCGCAAAAAAAAAGATACTTTACCGAAATTATTTTTTTCAAATCCGTATAAAAATATGTGTAGTATTTAGCAACTGTGACCATTAATGCTTTTAGGGCAAATACATGTAAGATTTTAGGAGTTTTTGATCTAGTTTATACAAAATCAGCATTATAGGAATATAATAATTTACCTATTTTAAGTAGCGTTGAAATCTGTTTTGGAGATAGCTAGGAATTATTTAAACCAGTATCATATAATAAAATGACACGCATATTTTTGGAGCGTTAAATTTAAGAAAAGTCTATAGATGTATGCCTAAAAGTTAAACTAGCCTAAATATACAGAACTTCAAGTGTGTATCAGTACTTAAATAACTTACTACTTATATACTTAAAATAACTTACCACAATATAAACATCGATGGGCTCTGTGAATGGTTTCAGCTCCGTGGTTAAAAGTACTATTCTAATATACACTAAAAAGGTGAACAAGAACAAAAACTTTATTATTATACTCAAACTTTGTAGTCCGTAGGAAAAATTTAGAACAATTTGATATAGCTCATTAACTAAACTTTAAGTGAAATTTCATTTAAATAATAAATTTTGAGACAGAGCAAATTTTATTTATTTCTATGCAATATTGTATTTATTGTGCAATAAATTTAAATTTTAAATACAATCATACATGAACTAAAAGTATAAATATACAATTTTTTGTAACTAAATACTTGGTAAATTTCATTATCAGTTTTACTGTTAGATGTTGCCGCCAAAGACGTCTTAAGACTCTTTGAGGCCCTGGGCCCAGAGAAATCTTAAGATTTATTGAGGCTCTGGGCCCTATGCAAAAGTATGCCCTACCTGAGATCTTTAAAAGTAGACAGTACATAGCATTAATTGTCAAAAATTCCTTCCAATGGTAATTTGAAGCAAATGTGCACGACCCACAAATCTCAAAAACCTAGGCACAAAACGGCTCGACCGATGGCCGCATTTCGACTCAATGAGTTGAATGATGGTTTATGGTATTAGGCCTAGACATGGACAACGGTCATCCCATAACAATACAGCTTTACCACTTTTACCAATTAACATGCAGTTTGGAATTCCATGTTTTTTGGAAAATAGATACGGGAATAACATTTGACCATTAAAATTATCTGGATCATGATCTTATTCAGACAAAGTCCAGAACGAAACGAGGCCCCCTTAGGGCAAGGCCCTGAGCCCGGGCACAGTCGGCCCATTCCTTAAGATTACATATGAAACAAAAGTTTTATCAAAATATTGAAGTCAGCATGCATTTAATACATTAGTATAAGTATCCCATACACATCGTTAATGAATACATATACACGGGGATTCGCTACCAGACCGACAAACTTGCAGACAGAGACGAATAGGAATCACATAGGGTCGCAAATGCAGATCTTGCGAGCTATAGTGCAAAGCAGAAAAAAAGAACAGAAACAGGAACATATGAATGCGACAGAAAACCTTTCATTGAAAGGTGTAGCACATCATGTTCTTGAATTTTCAAAATCGTCTGGCAACTCTGACAGCGACGCTGCATGGAATTCCTGACGTTATGGAACATTCCACCTGACCATCTTGCTGTAGATAGTGCAGAATGGAAGGTTTCATGAACGCTGATCCTGCTGGAAGTCATAATTTGTGATCCGTTTCCCGAAGTAGTAGGATAAACTCGTATTCCCACGAGGAACTGGTCGACATGCTGATAGTGTATGGAGATGCGGATTGTAACGGGTACTCCGCGCTCGGCGGTTGTACCAGGAACGTTACACGAACAGGCGTGTCCCACATCACACGACCTTCGCAAGTGTGAACAGAAGGTAAAGTGAGATTGGTTCTTTAGCGAGTTAAATAGTTATTTTTGACATACGAGACTCCCATTTCTTCATTTGAAGATCTCATCGCTCGAACATCTGTAGCTGTTGGGAGGCTACATAACATGCCAAAAATCCTCCAGAACTTAATGAATTCCATATGCAGCGCCATTGTCAGACCTGCCAGACGACTTCTGGTGGTAATTTTGAACACTTGTTGTAGTACAACCCTTCAATAAAATATTTTTTGTTTCAAAAATGTGTTGCTGTTTCTGTTCTTTTTTTCTACTTCCTTGCACCGTAGCTCGCAACTAAGGCATTTACGACCCTGCATTCCTGTGTTTTTCCGAATCGTCTCTGTACTCTCTACAACACCCTGTAAGTTTGTCTGTCTGGTAGTGAAACACCCTGTAGCTGTATTTTATTGTGTGCTGATATCTGTACATTTATTTATATTAGGTAATCAGAAGTGGAAAATTAGTTGCAAACTTTATAAATATATATATATATTACCAAATTTAATTAATTCTTCAATCAAACTTTATAACCTCTCCAACTAAAATATTTCATAATCTTTTGATGCTATTTTAAGAAAGTAAGTAATTATTTGTATGAACTCTCTTTAAAAGCATATTTAATTCGTAGTGAAACTTCTGACAATGCAATCAAAAAACGATATTCTATAATTCATAAAAGAGATTATTTTTACTGATACCCAAACCTGCAATCGTTGAAATGCTGTTAAAAATTGTTTAAATTAAATTTCAATGGAAATAACTTACTCATTTGCTCGATGTTGTAGACTAACTGATTGGTTTGAATGAGAATTGTGAGGAACCTTTCTGAAAATCCAACCATTGTTTCGTTGCTGAATTCGGCACCTCCCAAGTCTCCTTCATGGTTCCCTTCCACCTTCAATCGATACGCACCAGGAATGGCATTGAAAGGAACCTAAAATTTAAAAAAGAACGATATAAAATGCTGGTAGTTTAATAGTAACTTTTTTTTTTGTTAAATATTGTATCCTATATCTAAGCGGATTTTTGACAAAATTTACCATAAAACTGAGGGGACTGAAATATTTTTTCGTGTTAAGGGATATTACAAAAAAAAAAAACATATGCAATAAAATAAAGTTTATTAGAGTCTATTTTATTTACATAGATATGTATATACGCATGTATTTCATAAAAATCAATGAAACAAAAATATTAACAAGAATTAAAAAAAAATTTAATACAAAATTTTAAAGTTTTTTGAAAAAAACAAAACACTTGTAGAGTTTTTGGAAAAGAATCTGATTTTTTTTTCTTTACATTGACTTTTTTAGCATCAAATTGGCCCCAAATTGTTCGATGTCATCTATTTTGTTGTTCATTTCACCTTTAGAGTGTATGTCTAAAATAACTGCGCATACTTTTCATGATGTTCTTGATTTCGGATGACGTGGGAACAGGAGAACTGTAATATTCATTTCATTTTCGTCACTGGAGTCTGCATCAACGACATTTTTTGATATTTGAACAAACTCCAAAATGTCTTTGTCTGCCATAATTGGGGCTGTACGCACATTATCATCATCTACTGCAACGAATCTTTAGATGGACTTAGGACAGTCCAACAATACATAAACTTTCTTAAACGTTTTATCAAGTGTCATCACAATTCTCATATCCAGAAAGAAAATATTTTCATGTTAAGCGATTTAGTTTCGTGTTAAAAGAAAAATGCATTCCGACATAGTATGTCGGAACCATTGTATTATTTCGTGTTGGCCAACATTTCGTCTTAAGCGTTTTCGCGTCAAACGTATCTCATTGTACATATATTTAGGTATACACGTATCTTTACTAATTGAATTAGATTATTTACAGATATTTCGAAATAACTGTTGTTACAGATATTTCGTAACAGGAGATTTTCTGGCAACTATTCTCTTTCAAACTTTCTGTATTTATTTATGAATACCACTATTGTAAAATCTCAAATGACACAAACTCTCTGATAACAATAAAACAGCGTTTATTTTCCCTATAATTCCTTATAAACTCAATCTTGCAGAGTGTAAG